>PNEQ01066181.1:15325-87443 GCA_003012365.1 Medauroidea extradentata | reverse complement strand
TATTTTAAACACAGAAATATTTTATAATGTGTTTGTATATGCTTCAAGCCGTAGACGGTGACGTGTAGTTTTGATGAGATTTTTTCCATTTCATTATATTTACTGGTTTTCAAGTTTTGTATGAAGTAAAAATATGCAAATTTTGACTTTGAAGTGACATTACGGGAAAACTAGATGAGCTAATTTTTTTTCCGTTAGAGGTTAATGTACTCTTAAGTAATGTCTACAAAACTAACACTATTTTATACAAATATAAAATTATTATGAATTTTTCCCCACTTGAACGCCCTTAAGCCATTAAATCAGGCCCTCCGCCCCTTATAAGGTAGGCAATCAACCCAAGCCTTTCTATTTGTCTCAATCCCGCATCTCTTGGCCAAAGTCTGTGCATCATGTGGCGCTGGCGTAATGGATAGCGTAGAGTAGAGGAACTCTATCAGGAGGTCACGGGTTCGAATCTGGGGTGGGGCAAAGTATTTTTGGATGTTAGGTTCGGTGTAAGTTTCTTTAAGCTTGATGTCTGCGGTAAATTAAAACTATCTTTGTGCATTTCCTAGCGTTAAATAGTTTCACTCCGTTATTAATACTGTATTTAAATCACGTTGGTTTGGAAGAGAAAGTGAGGTGAGTTAGGCTAGTTATGCTTAGGTTAATTATTGCCGAAGGGTAATAAGTATTAGAATTTACAATCTTAAAACCGTCGTAATTAGTCGCAAAGGTACTTTACAAGACAAATAAAACTACACCACAACAACAGCATTGTCCGCATTAAATTCAAGTCAAAAAACAATACAATAGCCTTAGAGCAGTTAATGCAATACTGTATTAATACAGTGTCTGTGGAACACTCAGTTCACAGGTGAACAACCTGCAGGTTACAAAACTCAGGTGGTATTCGATTTCTTTGCAACAGTTGCTCGCATTGAGCACCATTGACTTGAACGCAGGCTTCGCATCGTTTGCGTATAGACTCGCGAATGTTCGCGAAAATCTCTGGCGTTTCTTGGATTATAAGTGTCGCTGCTAGTATTCGGGCAATGAGGTCCTCCTTTGACTCGACTGGTGTTTTGTAAATTATTATTTCATCCAGCCCCATAGACAGAAGTCGAGAGGAGATTTAAGTCAGGTGACCGTGCTGGCCATGTAATAACCGTTAAATCGTTCGCCGCCGATATGCTGATCCAGCGATGCGTAAACAAGTGATTTAAATGATTTCTAACAATGCGTCCGAAGTGGGCTGGTGCGCCGTCTTCCTGGAATATCATATTTTGCCTAATTCGTAAAGGTACAGCTTCCAGCAACTCTGGTAACACCTCTCGTAATAACACAAGATCATTTTCTGAATTTAAACGAGGAGGTAAAAGGTAGGGGCCAGTTAATTGGTCTCACACAACACCCATCCAGATGTTGACGGAAAATTTAACTGGAAGCCCCTTTTCGTGGACACTGTAGGGGTTATCATAAGCCCATTCGATATTATTTTTGGTGTAAAAATTCCATCTCTGGAAAACGTAGTTTCGTCCGAAAAGAGAATGAGCGATGGCCATTCTTCCTGCTGCGCAAGCCTCTCTGTGTACCAATTGGCCAAGTTTACTCGTGGCTCGTAGTCATTAGGGTTCAAAGGTTGAAACTTTTGCTTATGGTACGGGTACAAACCGTGCTCGTGCCAAATTCTCCTCACTGTGCTGTTTGACACACTAAGATGTCCCGCCACGCACCGGGTACTTGTACCAGGGTTTTGTTGTACCGCTTCCACATTGTTCCGAAAGTGAGGTGTTCGGCCCAGGTCAGCGTTAGCACATCGTGTCTAAAATAAATAAATACATACATAAATAAATTATACGTACAAATTAATTAATAAGTAAATCAATACATACATAAATTAATTCATGAATACATTAAATCAATTAATCAATCAATCACTGAATAAAAAAAATTAACCATTTAAAAATAAAACCAAAAATAAAACAAACCTAGTCGAATGGGACAAGGTACGCGTCCTCAATTTGTACCGACGGGATTCCAACCCGAGCTTAGATCCCTAGTCTACCACATTATCAACTGTTGTGTGCAAAAGAAACCATAACTTACCGTCAAGAATCCTGTAGCCCGCACGCCGGTCAACTGCCAAAATGGTAGGGTCACTTGGTAGGACCCTATTTAGGTATATTTCAGTATACAATCTTCTTGCTTCCAAAGCATTACTGTTTGAAGCTCTGTAGCACTGGTGCATATCGGCATATTCATCAAAAGTGTACACATGCGGAGGATCAGCCATCGCGAAACGTAGTAGAATGATGTAGGGAGACGTTTCAAAATTAACATGCTCATGATATAATTGTCATTAATCAATTACCTTGCTAAAATCGTAATAAATTATCTTTCTAAAATAGTAATCAAAACTAACGGTTAATTCCACACGTTATTATAAATGCGTAGTTTAATTTCTCTTTTATTTCATTGTAGCATGAATTTTTCGTCCATAAGTTGTCCGACGGAGTAGGGAAACTTCGGCTTTCTTAGGTCAATAATTTGTTTCCCCTATTCCAGTTACGACGGCCTGCCCTCACCTGCCAACAGCTATAATGAAGATAAACCCACGTCGTAGTTTACCTTTGTGGAGCCAACGTTTACCCAACCTCTACTGGAGTAGTCAATATTGGGTCTCACCATAGACCACACCACCCCCGTCGTATTCCTTCCGTAGTATATATGTCCCCACCAGGAAGTTATCAGGCTGTAGCAGGATTCCTCAGACAGAGTCGGAATAGGACTGTCGTTCTGCCAGCAGCGATCTAATGCTGCGCTTGTTTCACAGTCATAGCGAACTAAGTGTTTGCCGGAGGAAAGACAAACAAGTCGGATAACGGCAACGCTAGCCATGTGTTTTCTTTCCCCACTTAAATATATATGGGGCAAGTCAAATAATAGTTCAGAGAAGTGTTGAAGGGAGGACATAGGTCAGTTGAGCGCCTTGTGCTTAGAGGCCATGAGGTCAGAGTTAGCAATCAAGAGTTTGCCTTATCCTGCGCGCTTCCAAGTCCCGATCAGTCTCCTTTCATCTCAGTAGTGCAAGCTACTTCTGTAACACTATGACATTATTAAGTCTAGTTTACACAAACTATAACATTGCTAATAACACATGTTTTCAACAAAGTTACTAACAATTCTTTAATATTGCACTGTTGCCAACATGCTGTTTTTAAATCAGTTAATATATATAAAAATTTAAATTTCATTTGTTACCAACATTTAGTTGAAAACATTTGCTAGCAACCAAAGTTATGACTTTTAGAAACATGTTAATAACTGTTACCACACTTTTGATAACATTATTTCCCCGACCAATTCTGGGGCTGTCTAGATCAAAGGATGTTGACAAAAAATGTTACTAGCAATGCTATCAGCAATTTTGTAGGCACTGTTGTCATCAACAATGTTATTAACGTCCGTTCATCATTCTTACAACTTTGTTAGTAACATTGCAGTTTTCAGCAATGTTAATAGCATATTTGCTATCAACATTGCTATAGAATAGTGTACCGTAGCTAAGGCCTTGTAAATAACACTTCTGTAACCAACATGTTGTAATTAAAATTGTTACTGTTATTTTTTTGGTGTAAACTGGGTTTTATGCGTGTTTAAAGACAAAAGTCTGAAGTACAGATAATATAGGATATTTTTCTTCTTTACCTTAAATAATTCAAAGGCGTAAGCCTTACAAATTCAAATTTTAACCGTATTCACATTCTTTCCTTACAAAACTGTCGTCTTTAAGATAATTGTATTTAATCGTTCATGGAAAGAACACCTTATTTCCAACAGTTGTTTACGGAAGTGCAGGTACATTCGCAAACACAAATTTTACAAAGCCATGCTAGATATTCTTCTTTAACTAATAAACTTCATGCACACTACAATGCATTTCAAATGGTAAGCATAAGAAGACCATAAGATGGCCTACTAGGTTTAGTGGATCATTACCTTCTATTGTTGGAATAATGGAAATTCTGCATTTAATCTGACCCGCACATTTTCTGTAATGTCTTATGCTAGTGCAAGGCAGAGGGAATAGTTTCTTACATTGTATACAGTTGGCATTTCTCACCTTCTATTGCTTATACCATACCTGTAACATTCTATGTGAAAATTTTACTTTCTACCCCAGGAAGGTTATTAGTCAAAAACCAAGAAAGATAGTGACGGTATAACAGTTCGGTTACGCTTTAAGATTCCACTATACCCTTGATGTACCAGTTCAAGGTTTCCAAGTAGCAATGTTTGTTTTACAGTATAAATAAAAATTGTGTTCAGGTTGAACCAATTTTATGCATATGTTCTTTAACATTGTAATGCTAAATTTTCGTTACTTGCAAAACGCAATTCGTAAACAGTAAGATGATAATATTAGCACATTAATTTTATCACACTGTTTACACATTGAATTTAACGTGTAAAACAAATTTATAGCAAAAATATTAAAGCATGTTTACATTAAATTTGTTATGCGTGAACATTTTTTTTATTACTGCTCCAAAGCAAACATTACTGCTTAAAATCCAATAATATGTACATCAGGAGTATAGTGGAATTTTAAGAAGGCAAAGTTCGTGCTATGTCAGACGGAAAATTTTAATAAATATAGTTGTATGGAACCTACAACGAAAATTTAAGAATTCGAAGACGGCAGGTACTGAACGTGTTTTGAGCAGTTCATGTCTATGAGTGCGTGTGCGGTAAGGGCGACACGGTGCGAACAACATGCCTCCCCTTATTAAACAGTGCTTCTTGGTGGTACGTAATCAAAGGGGTCAAATTTCATGTACCTTTCACGTCGATCTCTAAGTTTACGAAAATCTGTAAACCGTGCCTAAACTCAACCTTGTAAACCACACCCGTTAGAGGTGAGAATTGGTCGGAGACAAACAGCTGGTATCTGTCATGTTCAAGAGTGAGTCTTTAGGACGTGTGAGCTCCGCTCAATACATCATCCGCTACGGTGGGAATATAGCAATTGGTAAAATCCCAATTCTTATCCTAACCGCAAGGTCGTTCAAGGATAAGAATGACGTACTCGTGTTTCGATCTTCTTGGATCTCTTCAGGTAAGAGCAGTTACAGATTTCAGCAACCACAGTTCGACACGGTTTACAAATTTTCGTTAACTTAGAGGTTGGTGTGAAAGGTGTAAGAAACTTGACACACCTCCTCCTAGCATCTATGTGCAAGTAACTTAGCTGGCTTATAGCATTCTCGACGACAATTACCCTCTATGAAACATTCAGTGCTGACCCTAACATTTTATGACATAATATTACACACAGATTTGTATTGCTGATGCCTGTCCCTTTAGAAATATTCTGCGCCATGATTTTCGTACACAAAAAAAAAAATTTCGACTGTTAGGAAAATGTTTTTAATACGTATGAGTGAACCTGTAACTTGTATAAAACGTGCAACGTTCTTAGAAAGCATTCATGAGCGTTGAATAATTTTTAAATAATTTTGTAACAGTTGAAGCTCAGTATATTTAATACTTACCAGTATTACATTACATCTCGTATATCCTACAAAAGAAGTTGAAGATTTTTGAAAACATATTCATGAAAATTAATATGTTTAAAAACTGAAATATATTACTCCGTGGAATTTCAGTCGAGCACTTCGGTACTTTCTAGCGAACATAGTTCCAGTTCCATTGCAACATTTATTATGAATGTAAATGTAACAGAAAAAATTGCTGTAATTTTTTAGCGGTCATGTACTGATTGAAACCACTATGATTAAAAAACATACGACTTTACATAAAACAGTATTATTGAAGTTAAAATTCCTTTGATAACCTCACACGCCTTTAGCATTTTATTTATCTTCTGGTGTTGTGTCACTGACTTGTTTAACAGTAGCAACAGTTGTGAGATAGTAACATACAGAAATTTGCAGCAGTAACAATTCTTTGCCGTTAGAATGTTCTAGATCGTTGAAAAACATGATACGTATGATGAAATATTAGAGGAAAATACCTTTTTACTCAGTAATAGACAATTAACAACTTTATATAAATCAACAGAAATTCTTAAATGTATATCAATATCGCAAAATTTCAGAGTTTGTATCTTACATATTACTAGTAATATGCTCATAGTGCGATTAAAGTTGCTCATGTGGTAAACAATGGTGTCCAGTAAAATCACATGTACAGTATACGCCTAGACGTTTTACGTCTTCAGTACAGAGCTACGCGATCAAAACTTCTGCTTTTTAATCTGTCCAAAATATTGAAACTTGCGTCTGTCCTGAATTCACTCTGACGTTTTAGTTCCACTCTGAATTAACTTCACAAACAACACGATAAGCATGTCCTTGTTTAATCCACGCTTTCTTTTAAAAACATCTACTGCAAAATTATTCAGTCTTCTTTCCTACTTCTGAACTGACCTTGAAGAAAACGAATTTCGTGGGTGTTTTAGGAACTCCAACATTGCATTCGTATTGGCAAATGCGTTTTAAATATTTTTTAAATAACGCTGGGTATGAAAAATTTAAATTGTAATCTCACGTGAATGTCTCATAAACTTCAAAATATTTAGTGACAAAATCAAGTAAACGTTATGACGTTACATTCGACATTATCACAGTCTTGAATTACCAATGGAAGCCTGTATAACTTCATACGAAATCAACAAGAAATCTGCAGAACTTACTATGTGTATGATTTTTACTCAAAATAATTCATATTTAAAAACTTCATAAGATTGGCATTCACAACATGTATCAATGGCTTACGTTAATAATAATGGTTCAGTTACAGACACAAACCCAACAGCCAAAAATTCTTTAAAAATCATACCAACTACAAAATAAAAAGACATCACGAAAATATGTACTGATGTGTCTATGCATGTGGAGTGGGGGATGGAAAATCGGTTGGTACGTAGATCTATCGATGGAAATGTTGACTACTAGGCTTCAGTATAACTAGAGATGATGGTTTATCGCGGAAAAACTTGACTATTTGCAGGTTTCCGTCGTAATTTCAGCTTATAAAAATATGACTGGCTTTCGCTTGTACTAGGAGCTATAACCCGATTTGACTGAGGCAATAAGAATCCCACTATGTTAAGATTGAATGCCTGTTATTGGCCAAAATGTTGTGAGAAACTACAGTGTTTGAAGAGTATGTCGGCACAAATGTTTTTCACGGTGTACCATCATCTCTAAATGTAACATGTCCATATACGACATATTTTTATCGTTTCTGGTGTTTCCCTGTCTGACTGGGCTAGTGACATCTCTGGTGCGTCGCTACTGGATATTTGTGGTTCGATTTTAGCCAAAACAAACAACAAACGGTTTTCAACATGCGACAAGGTAACTCAAAGTTTTTTCCCCTCGTTCTTTGCCAAGACTGATGCAAATAATGCCTTTTGAAAAACATTTGTCTCTTCGATGAGTCACCTTTTCATGTGTCAGGCAAACTTAATAGTGGTAATTGTCGTATCTGGGATCAGAGCCTCCTCATGTTACACGTGAAATGGAAAAAGACAATCCCAAAAGCAATGTTTGGCGCGGACTTATGCGTTATTGTATCATTGGTACATTCTATTTCATCGTGTCTACAGCTACACGTGGTGTTTACTTGGACACGTTGCAAGAGTTTGCTATGCCAAAACGGGACCATCTGCAACCTGAAGGAATTTTCCATCAGGGAGGGGCACCACCCCACTGGTCCCTCGTTGTCCGTAAATTTCTTGGTGAAAAGTTTCCGAACAGGTGGATTGGACGAGACGGTCCGACTCGATGGCCGCCACGATCACCTGACATTGCCCCACTTGACTTCTTCCTATGGGGTTTTGTAAATTATCAGGCATACCGAACAAAGGTAACAGACTTACAGGACTTGAAGAGAAGCATTCGAAATTCATTTCAACATGTCACCGTGGCGATGCTGGAGCAGAAATTGAATACGGATTGGACATTATCTGTGCGACTAGGGGTGCACTCATTGACATTCATGAATGAGGAAAAAAAGAACACTTTATGATTTACCTTGTCGCAAATTGAAAACCGTTAGTTGTTATTTGTATAGTTTTAAAGCTATTAAAGTCTAAAGTTGTAAAAATAATTTATGGAGACCCTTTATTCTTGCCGTTTTCCCCTTTATCTATAAATCCTAAAGCAAGAACACGTTTTCGTTGCTGGTTGTCAGAAACAACCATACAAGGGTACACAAGTTTTTGGCGAAAAAATATTTTGAATTTTTGTAGACAGCATGCGTGAATATCATCAGCTGCAATTGGGTTATTAGGCACTGCTTTAGTGTGTGACGTTTCAAGTTGTTTCCTCCAATTAAGAAAACATTACTGCAAATGTATAACATCTCTCATTCGCATTGTATAAATCCAAGACACTCAAATTGTGTAATAATCCAGTCACTGAAGTGAATATTTAATGTTTTCTGAAATGTTATACCAATCACGATTTTTTGCAAAAAGCAGGAATGTTTTTTTTTTACACCATTCCTGGTTAGATTATGCAGGATACTTCTGAACCAACACTCTCGTTAAATGTATCAACTTCTTTGGCATCCATTGTGTTACATTTAAGCCAAACGTTTTATGGACAAATTTTACTGCCTAACCGATTACGGAAAAAAATGTGGTACAAAGAAAATAGCCATTTCTTATTTACCGCGAGTTCAGTAAGTGCCTGTGAAATGGGCAACAAACAAAAAATAACAAAACAATTTTATGAGGAGGTTCGTCCTGTACAGTATAATAAAGGACACGATAAAATATTTTTATACATAAAGTTACAAATAGGCGAAATATTGTTGTTTCAGCACACACACTAATAAAAAATTTAAACCAACTCAATTTGTCTCCGTTCTTAAATTATGCATACATTATGTGTTTCACTGTATCCGTAGCTTCAAATACAGAAATAAATTTATACATTCAGTACCATAAGTAAAAATTTTTTATTATTTTTTTCCTACTTTTGCAAAAACATAATATTCAGGCCTGCCACGAGTTTGACATGTGTTGTTGTAAAGTTCAAGTAAATCAATAATTTTTTTACGAAACTATTCCACATGCAACAGTTGCGCACGTGTAAGGAAAAAACACTTCTGACAAGGAACTTATGTGATTATTAAGAAACCATGTTCATTAGATACACTGTTATAAAGCCCTCCAACATATCCATAAATGGCACGTTGTGTCGATGCCGGATTTGATAAGCGCTTCAAGGTCACCCTTATTGCTTCGTCACTTTTGATTATATAACATGCAGTTAGACAAGCCTCTGAAGAATGCGTGGTAGATAAATAAACGCTGAAAACATCAATTGATTTCTACGCTTTTTTAGAAAGCCAATAAGGATGAAATACTCAATAATGGTATTTGACAAATTTATGAGTAAATATTTATCCAAAATTACTAATTCGTTACGCGTGATCTCTTGCGCCGCAGTTAAATGCACGAGGTTCCGGCGTCAGAGGTTGTACCTCAGTAATTAGTAACACTGGAAACAATTTTGTTTGAAACGTTGGTTAAAACTATTGTCTAGGATTGATATTGTTTAATTTTCGCAAATTGGCTTCAAGAAACCTACAGTTATAGATTAATATTTTCAGCTTTGAATTATGTACCACGCCCCCTTAAGAATTAGTTTCCGGGAAAATATTTGAGAAAATATAATTTGGTTTACTGTTAATGTTAATTGTTCCCGGCGCCTAATGTCCACATAGACGGCTGTCACCTAAGTACAAGAGGTCAGTAGCGCTATGAACTGGCAGTGTCGTCTGCTGTGAGTGTTGCTGTGTCGACATGCGATACACGTCAGGCGACAAACACTGCGGATACTAATAGCTGGGACCTGATGTGCCTCTTCACAAGGCAACTGCTAGCCCACGAGCTTATTCCAGTCGCGAAGTGCCTGATGTGCGTCTGAGGCACGCACTTGCCAAGTGTAAAGTAGCAACGTGTGACGCTTCCCAAATTGTCTTCTGCCCAGTAAGAAGGTTCACAGTAGACGCACGGCTCGCAGGCGAGTGATTCACACGACACAGTGGGTGTGTTGATAGATGTCATCGACAGCCTGTATAACTTACGTGAAGAATTAATAAACCGTGGTGTGGTTTGACGAAGAATATTTACAACAACAAATGTGTATCTACACTGTAATAAAAACTTCCTGGCCATTACTGGAAGAAATAAACCGTAACACAATACGGGGTACTTAACATACGTCAGTTAATAAAAAGGGAAAATGTTGAAACTTAAGTTATTAGCTATTTTCCAAAAATATATAGTAACGTTACTATTTATTTACGGGAAATAATTTTGACGTTATTCCTTTAATTTTTAGCGCTCCCGTGTATCGATGTGGTAAACAAACAACATAAATGGTACATTGTACAACATAAATGGTACATTGTACAAAATAAGCTATGATAAGTTGATCCCTCGTACGTGTATGTTGTGAGTGGTCATTTGAATTAAATAAGCAGTTTTGTTATTAGTGTATCTAGATGTAAAATAGTTATTAACATACATTCGACTAAGTAAGTTTTCTACAGCACATATAATTGTAACTTTCTAGAAGTATTGTTTATCGTCTGCATTATTTACTACTTCTCTAATAAGAAAACCAATAAAAAATTTGTTTCGACGCTTTCGCCAACTAAAGAGTCACAAATATGTGTGCGTGTGTGCAACATATTATAAGATTACCATTCATTTCCAGATTGCAGGAGGAACTAATAAAATAAAAATGTTTTATTGATAAATAAGTCACAAAATGTGTTAGCGAAGCACATTTCACTATTTGTCACTTTTTACAAACCATTGTTAAAGTATAATTTTCCTAACAAATTAATTTGTTCCATTGTTAACCAGAGTTGTGATTGCAATAAAGCTTAAGACCGCATAGTTAAACAGTATCGTGGGTTTCTTTGGAAACAGTAATGTATAGACGTTTTACAGTCTGTGAAATGAACTTATGTACGTACAAAATATATTCTATGGAATAAATAACTTTAAATAAGCCTACAGCAAAATTCTATATATTTTTTTAGTGCTGAACTGAGGTTACCAAAGACATTCAAATCTCAGCACGACCTCTTACTATGTTTCCAAATATAAATAAGTACAAATTCATCGCTAAGTAGTAAATGTATTCATAAGTTCTTTTTCAGGAGGACGAATAGATAATTCTCAGTCATCTTTTCCACTGACAAATTCATACACTTACGTTTAATTACTTCGTGACATTGAATACTCACACGACATATTACTTGCAAGGTCCTTCAGTCTCCATCACGTGTGGCATGATATTTACATAATATCAGTCATTCCATCTCAATTCAACCATCATGAAATTATTTTGCAAAATTACAGTAGTTACAATCAATAAAAACAAGACGCATGCTAAACTGTTTCAACCGCCAAAGTGTTTGCTTATATTTGCCTTTGAAGTTTAGCCGAAATTTAAAAAGTGGTAAAAAAACACACGTTTTTAAAATGTATGACACTTGAAAACTATTTCATATTTTCGTGTTTTTATTTTATAGCTATTTTTCTGGACTACAGTGCAGTTTAGTTCGAACGAGTCCAATGACAATACCATTAACGGGGGAAATGTAAAAATAAGAATAAAATAAAAAATGTGGCTTTTAAAATTTTTTTATATGGAATTTGCCGATTTTTAGCACAAGTAATTATGGCAATTTTTAGAAGCGTTGCAATAGTTAAATCCTAGTGATAATGCCATTTTTAACATGTAATTTAAATTTATGCAGAGTTTGAAGAAAGTTCAATATTTGTTGACAATTACACAAAAATTAGATTTTTTAAACCTGTATTAAACTTTGTTAACATGTTTCTCATTGTTGTGGCCATAGTGTAGTTTGGTTTTGCCTCTTAACTATTTGAAAGATTAAAAAAAAAGTATGTTCAACGAATCGAAAAATGTTTTACAGAATTACAGCAAACGGTGAAAAATTGCCAATTACTGACAGAATGAAAAACATTCTATAGTTTGAGTTCAATTTAGGGGAGTGATGTTTTAAATGTTACATTTACAAAATTGTATTTTAAATTCTAACTCGAATGTAAATAGAAAGTTCAAAATAAATTTGAAACTAATTAAGACTCGTACTTCGTTGTTCCACGAGCGTGGAGACTGCCTACTCCCTGTGATTCAGTTTTATGTATATAGGCAAACGCCTATTTGATAGAGCTCGTTATATTTTAAACATTTTTAATTTCTCACTCTTACAATCAATAACACAAACAAAATATTCTGTTTCGACTATCCCTCGCACATTTAATACTGTCTTCTAGGTAATATGATATTGAGTTTGTACCTCTGTAGGCAAAAGGTTGTCCACTGCAGGGGTCAAGTTGAAGATCTCTAGGTAGTTTCTTAACGACTTACTTCCTATGACTTTGAGCTTAAATATAATAATGTGTTTGAATATTTATCTGATGTTTGAACAGCATACTATGTAATATTGAAAGTTAATATATGCATTGAAATAACAGACTAAAGTATTTTTCAGTTGATTTCGAATTTTTATCACATGTAGATAGATGTTAGGTCACAAAACCGCATATCATCTATAAAACTGGGAGGAAAGTATTTACATTATTGGGCTCTAAGGAATAAACGGGACATTCTAATGGATATAAAAGAACATTTTCGAAGGAAAACTGGGGAAAAAATATGACCATCGATTAATGTCCTCATCAGCTTCTGGCTCCTATAATTGACATATTTGTGTTATAATCGGCAATAAACTTTAAACATTACAATTAGTTTCTAATGTATTTCGTATTCACATACAGCAGAGTTTTGCGGAAATAAGCCTAGGGACACTGCATTTACACAAAGAAAACACTAACCTGTTTGAATGCCTAATGTGCACATCTGCAGCTGTGCTTCACGGTCAGTGATTGGCTGTTTTAAACTCTCAACATATTTGGAATCTACCCGCAAATCGCAGACGTGTGTTGTCGCAGTGACGTTATTCTCATTGGCAACAGTCAAACGAGTGAGGCCTCTATACGAATGCACGCTACCAATATACGTACCAGAGCTGCAGGTGTGAACGTGAGGCATTGAAACAAAATGTTGCGTGATTAATTTCACCAAAAATCATTGCGTCTACTGATTGACCCAGTCAAATAAGCAACGCCTCTGAACTAAGATAAGCTGCCAGTAACCTCAAGGCAGAGCTGCAAATGTGGACAGAAGGCATTGAAACAAACTAGTGCAGAGATATTTTCGCGAAAATTCAGGTTCACTTACATATTGCTTAGATGTTGCAACCCCGCGGCGTCGGTGGCGGCGCAGAAAGTTGCTCAGTGGGTGCTGGGTAATCAACAAGTCACCAAAGAGAGGCGGATTGCGGCAACAGTGGTATCCCAACGGGCTTATTATGTACCACCGACGCAAAGTCGACTAACGAAGCAATTTTCTTTCCGTTCACTTCCGAGATAGCGTTTCACTTTCCTCGAGGTATTATGTACGACAATATTTGCTTCAGATGTTATAGTTTCCTTCAGCGCAAAGCTTTTCGTCAAAGGAATTGACGTCAGAAGTTTTGCTTCGACGGTAAAGAGCAGTTGGCTATCCTGTTTTACAATAAATTTCCATTTTTACTGCAAAACAAGAAAACTTTTACGTTTTGTATGTTTGCGCCTCTGATTTTCTTCCGAATGTCAATATCTAACACTGCTTATTCTATGATGCATATTTATTCTGTGACAGAATCAGCTGATTGTAAATGTAAACACGAGCAAAGTAGAAAAACGTATTTGCAAAATACGTATAAGTTGAATAATTCGTGTACGCGATTAAATGCTCGTTATTATATGCCTGCATTAATTAAATGTTTTACTATACGGAAGATGTTTTATGCATTTCATTCTGTTTGCTACACATTATCCATCGGTATAGCCGAATATGACTCGTAGGAGAGTTTACTTGTGTTATGTCAGTTTGATAACATATAAAATTGTGATAGAAATGGAATACTTTAGCGTAGTTATTAAAGCTTTTTTAGTGTTGCGAACACGGCAAATCAGTGGAATTTAGTAAGAAATGAACTCGTGTCGAACATGTATTTAACAGGTCTACTGGTAAATTTTATTAATATTTTGTCCGTCATGCAGCTAGTTGCAGTAGTGATAGCTAAATATAAATAGCAATTAATGGGTAAATATCACGAGTAGCTACGCATCGTGTAGGGACTAAACTATTGGTTTTACAGGTAAAGTTTATTAATAGAAAATGTTTCTACAGTGATGAAAATGAGTCGTACGTAAAGAAAATTGTAGTTTACTTACTTTGAAATTTGATGTACTGGCGACTGGCCTATATCAAGTCAAACATAAAACTTAATTTCCTGCCATATACAGTAAAAGGCAGAATAATTAAGTACAAAGGTGTTTTCAAGGTAACGCTCCTCCCCCTGTGCATAATAAACTCGCAATTTAGCTGTCACCATGTGGCGAGATGCCTCTTTCCTGCCCCTCTACACCAACCTGGCCTACCCTTCCTACACCTTCCAACTACCTACACAGTCTCCAAGTGATCTTACAGAAAACGGCCGAAGTCACGAGCATAGACTGTCTCCACCGCTCCGTCCTCCACCACGCCATTAGAATCTTCTCACTGGTGTTTCCTCTTCCACTATACTTCCCTTAGCTGGCTGTGAAACCATCCCAATCCTCACTATAGGCCTACAGTTATTACCAGTGTTTTAACTCTCCCCCTGTTCTTCACTCCCATCTCATTTCCTTAAATACATATAGCCTACCAATTAACTACCTTACTCCTTCCAACCTGCCCCTCCCTTCGCCATCTAGCGCCTACCCTTCACCCATCTCGATGCCCTTCTTTGTACCTTCGCCAGTTCCTGCACCACAATTGCGACGTATATATCCCACTCTGCTGCTGCATATTCCAGCATTGAAGCCATTTTGCTGTGTTGATAGTCAGTTGAAATGAGCAACATGTACTAGCTAATATGTAGATAAATATGAAACACAACTAATATATTTCCCAGAATAAGTTCTTGCAAACAATTTTACACGAGAGCAAATACCGTAAAATAAAAATAGCGCACATCTTATAGACTGGAATATGATTTCATTGTAGGCATACTGTAGTTCTGTTAATATCGGTGATTACTTTCACGTAGGCTTATTACAGATACGTAACCTACAAAATACTCGGACATAGCAATCGTGGCCGTTTGAAGGGTTCAAAAGAGGTACGAAAAATCAATTCATTAAAATATGAAAAGTTGTTTCTGCCTATTACGTAACACCGACGCTTTTCTAAAGTATTCTTTTCCTTTAAAAATTTCCAGCTAACATCTAATACCGACAAAAAATGGTGACAAAAATCACGACCCTCTGCTGATGTGAAGCAGCATTTGAAAATTGATACTGTTCATTGCAAATGGGTTGCACATGTCCAGTATTTGCTTACTTTTCACAAGTATACACTGTTTTGCTACTCTCCCTTACATAAAACACATAACCAACAAATAAATACTGCAGCTGTGCGTGGGGTTAGCCTTTGATGAAAACAAAAACTGCAGAATTAGGTTATGGTTCCGCCTCTGTCGTTTCAGAACATACAAGTTTGTTACGGAAGTGAATTTCGACAAGAAAACCTATTTTAAACAGTTTTGGGTATTGCAAAATCATTCTACGATCATGATTTTATTAAAGACATTGTTTAATTAATTATTTAGACGAGTGATGCAAAGATTTCGTTACGTTGCACGGCCTTCCACAGCCGCGCAAATTTACGTCAGTTTTCTTCTTCGCCTTTGCGTCCGAGCTCGCGAGCGCGAACGCAACTTGGTTGTACATAATCGCTTTCGAAGCAAACTCGACGTTAGCAGGGTTTGCGCACGAAGCAACTTTGCGACAGTGGTACATAATAAGCCCGCAGGAATACGATAACTTGAAGATTTAAGTGAGTCTCAACACTTACCCAACACCTTGCAAAACTCCTGTATTCAGCAGGGATTGCTCTGCCCTTGGGCACAGCTGGGAGCCAATCAGAGGGAAGTATTTTGACGGCCTGGTGTGGGTGCGAAGAATGGAATAGACACCGAGATAGCTATCGTGGGAGTTAGAGAAGAGATTCTGCTAGAGAATCTCCTGCTCCAGACGGCGAATGCACCTACGAACTCTGGGTTCGAGTCTTAGAGCGACCCTCTGACTTAGAGCGAGCACTGGTTGTGAAGGATGTCTTCTCTACCTTCAACGACGGTTCGAGAAGTGAGTCTCCTGTTGGTTTAGGGAAATGAGAGCTATCTCTTACCTATCTCCTGTCTCGCCTTATCCTATTATTATTGCTGTTATTCCTTGTACAACCTTTAAATAATAAACTGTGTCACCTTCACCTCTGGCTTGTATATCTTCCCCTTGGAACCAAGAATCTTGTAACAATATACCACACATGAAGAAAGCAAGCTAGGTCAGATGTGAGTGAAGGTTTTCTGCGCATGACGTAACTGTGGCTCCACAACCCAGACTGTGTCGAGACACGGCGGCAAATGACAGGCATTACTTGTAATGTAGGGCGAGCGGCAGGTTTTGAAAGTATCTTATTTCGCATGTTCCTCATTGTTGCGACACGAGTGTAGTTGGCCACGCCTGAGATCGTAGATGGATAATGTACGCCCTGTTTCCTGGCAGCGGGAGAATCTCAGCGTGTATTTGCATAATTACACCCGTGCCATTGTTATGTTGCACCACTTGCACCAATTTGAGCACTGATTTTTTTTTTTGTCAGCCCGAGTACTAAACCATAAATTATGTTCTTGAAAGAAACTTAATTTCTGGTTCATTTTAGAATACATGGTGTTCTCGAAACCAAGGAAATAGATCAATAATGGTATACGACTGAACTGTGAAAAGGGCAAGTTCTTGTGCGTTATTTATCTACGAAGTCCTTGCATGATTATGGTGTATTTCTTAAATTTGCTTATGTAACACGACGCAAAATTGTAAACGGAATCTGATTGATTTAAGACTTCAAATACTGTGGACGTTGGCATACGTTTCTTAATACATACATTTTTATGACCTATCTTAATATTTTTTCACTTAAAAAAAGTGTTTACTGGAACTTCCGCATAAACTAAAATAAAAATTAAATGTAAGCAGTACAAAATTAATATATTTTTTTTTAATTTCTCAAAGATTTATATTGCAGCGTGTTTCAGAGAGTATCCGTAGCACATTTATTTTTTGTTAGCAAAACTTTTCAAATATATCATAAAAACATACATTTTTCATACAGTATACAGCTAAAAGAACCCGGTGTTCATCAGAATAGATATAACATACAGAAACAACTATAATCCATGTTATATGTCAGTGAAATACATCCTGAGTGCGAATTCGATCGGTATATGTAGTGGGGTGATATATATATATATATATATATATATATTTTTTTTTTTTTTGCAAAATAAAAGTAGAGTGTACATAAACAGTTTGGCCAGAAATGTGTACTTAAAGGGTTATGTGCGCATTAAAATGTACTTTCAGACTATATTTTAATTGGGATATTAATAACCCGCTTAGTAAATGGCAAAAAAATTAATAAATACTGTTCAAACAATAGAAACACTTCTTACTCCAGCACGTGAAATTGTATAGAAGATACCTTCATAAAAAATGGATATGCTACATTACGATTGTAGTCATGAAAAAGCTGGGCTCGAATTAACAAATATGATCGCCTTAGTAAAACTGTTCCTTCCCCTTCCCCCCTCAAACAAAAACAATATAGGATAGGAGTTCCGTTATGGGTGTGGACGAGGAAGGGGGAGTTCACGAAAATATGAATTGTTTTAATTCATTTTATATTTGTTCGAGATAATGCTTATTTTGTATACATACATTGTAACTATTATTTTTAAAAACTGGAAAATTTTAAGAATTCATAGTTTTTGTGTAATGGCATTTCAGAGCAGAGTACAAATTTGCATAAAGCAGTTTTATACTAGACATGAATAGGAAAACCAACTGACTTGCATACATGAAATAAACGACAGTGAAGAACAGTGTTACGGACTAATTCAAGATGTGTATTAAATAACGCATTGATTTATTGTACTAAAAATAATTCTGGATTCGAAATAAAAATTTCCAATATCGTGCCATTAAAAAAATATAATAAAAAAAATGTAATGCTGTCTTATCACATATATTGATATTGGCGTAGCCGTGATGCCATACTTTGGTTTGAATTATTTCATTTCTGTAGGTCAGTTCGTTTTCTTTCCAGAATAAAACTGTTTTAATCAAATTTGGATTTCAACATGCCATTATGAATTAACTATGAAAGCTAGGACTATTTCATTTCAGTAAAAGATAGTGACAATATACGTCTGAAAAACAAACCATAACTCGTACAAATATCAAACATTTTAAAACCATTATAATTTTGTCGAATTGCCTCGTCAAGTAACGCCTACGGTGGTACTGTTAAAGTCACCAGGTGTAACTTTGTACAACTTCAGGGTAACATTGTACCAGAGTTTTCTTTAATATGATGTCTATATGACCTTCAGCCACTAAATAAATTTCAAGAATTACACATTTATTCATTGAGAGCATAACAGTATCCACAAATTTTTTTATCCTTTGTTTGAAATAAAACTAGCTTGGAGGGACAACGTTTCCTAGCCTGATACAAACTCACCCTAAATGATTACCCATTACGTCGTAGCTGTCACATAACTTACTTCTCACAGAGGCGAACCGGGTTCGATCCTCAGTCGAGTCACTCATGATTTCGCGTGGGGAAATCACGCCAGTAGAAGGTGTTCGATAAGGCAATGTTGTTTATTTATACCTGCAGCCTACTGAGGATCGAATCAATATTGTCTCTGGCCACTTGGCTGTCGAGGCCATTTTGTAAGGATTGAGCAGCGACAGAATACTAGGGCGATCACCAAGATCCCTGAGTAAACCCGCCAATCAATGAAACAGATGGAGATAACAGGTGTTGCGAGATCTTCTAAGAAACACTAGCTATGTATTTTATTGAGAGACTGTCATCGCTTACACATTTCATACAAGCATCGATATTTTCACCTTCATCTCAAACATCAAAATGCACATTACGAAAGCTACTGCAAAATAAATATAAATCACTTTTATGAATCCGAAGAGGCATTAAATGTCAAACTTATGAATATTAGGTGTAGGCTACGTATAAAAAATCGTTTATCGTATTGTGCGTTTATATTTTATATATCTACACAAAAGTCTCAATCAAACACATAATCATTGAAAATAAAAAATAGCTATCAGAAAATAGGGATTAATAACCTTCAAACGACAACTAGGATTACGTTGGTCAGCAATTAAAAATCATAAAAATTAAAGGTTTACGTGTTATTAGATCACGAATTGTAGTTTCAACATAAATTCGTAATGTTAGATATAAATCGCGTTTGTACGAGGGAAAGTTAGGTGAGTGGACTTCGCGTCTCATCGAGATCGAGGCAAAAGGGCAGGAACTAGGAGAGGAATTGGCCTTTGTTAACGAACCATCGCAGCATTCGCTTGGGGCGAGTTCAGGAAACCGTGGAAAACAGAAATCAGGATGGCTGTAGCCAGGAGTCGAACACGCGCCCTCTCGCATTCGTGTCAAGTGTGTTTCCATTCTGCCACAACGATGTGTTTGTGTACTTGCTGTTCAAGTTATGAGCTCTTTGCCCGGTGTGAGAATTCCATAGACGTGTAATTGAATATTTATTATACTGTTACAATTTATTTGTCTATGGTGTAGCTGAAACACTGATTTTTACACAGTTTTAAGTTTAAAAGGAGCATTATTACCAAACATTGTTCACCAATTTAAAAAAAAAAACCGTAAGAAAAAAATGGGATGATTTGTAGTATGTTTGACGCCTATTACTGCTTGTCCATCTGTGACTTCGTAACTCCCAAACGGATGGACTTAATTCAATCATTTTCTTTGTATGACAACAAATGGTTCACTGCTTTTTAAACAGTATAAAAATTAACTTTACAGTTATTTTACATTCACAATAGTTGTAGAAGTATCAAAGTTTAAAATGCTACAAATAACAATAAAATAAAAATTAAATTTAAAAACATGACAAGTATAACAATCTCTTAAAAATGAAAGTAAAATAAGACATTTTATTTTACTGCTGACCCTTAAATGCGCCGGGGGACAGCTAAAAGTAAACAAATTAGGTGGTTAACAACTAGCATAATCGAAACATAATAGACTAAAAGATCAAGATTAATATCCCCGAAATATAACAATAAAAATTAATTTGAGTGAAGCATAATTTAATAAGATTTCTGCTTATACTTTGGAATTTTCACGTATGTACAGATAATACCTGTAAGTTTTCTTGCAGTTATTTGTTTCTGTTTCAAGGTTGCCAATTACAACTACTCACTTTGTTTACTTAGCGGTGCCACAACGCATTTGAGTTAACAATAATGTGAAAGTATTATTATTATTATTTTACTTTGTAATGTCACGATCCTACTTTTTTATTGCGTTTACGATTATTATTTTTTTTTAAAATCTCAAACAAAAGCAGATAACCAAAAAACTGTTGCACAGTTTTGTTAACATCAGTGTATACTATGTTGACTAATTTATCAAGACAAAATACTAAAAGCCAATTTTTCCTCTTCCATGAATGAATTAACTACCTAAATATATATAATTTTTATCTAGAAAAATTACACTACATAGCAAAATCAATATTTAACAAATCTGTGCAACAGTTCTTCTATATATACTATAGTTAAGGAATTAAAAAATGGTTATCATGAAAGTCATAGAAATGTCGAATCATGACATTAAGGAATCATTGCGTGATTTTTAAATTCTAATTTAAATGTGATTAGTATTAGTACCAAAATAAAACAGTAATTTTGCGATTTTTACTCACACGGTTGTATCTAAAATCGTTGTTCGCGAGGACTGGGGTCGGTTCCCAGTCTGACAATCCTGATTTCCGATTTAGATGTTCTACGTTATTCTGAAATGCCTCCAAGCAATGGCTGGAATATTTTCTATTACAGGCAGTTGTTACCAGACGAGACATATTTAACTGGACGGTACGTATCGTGCGAGATATTTTATTTGTCTGTCTATTACATGAACTGTGGTACAGGAACCATGCACTTTCAGATCCCAGCTCGTGTAACCTTTATTGTTCCTTTGGACTGAGTATTGTTCGCCCATGCAAAATATTGACACGTAATTTTGTAAAATCCTGAATGTGAACTGCTAAAGCGTAGTTATGAAATGATTACCATAATACAAACGTTTAGCCAGTATTTATTTGTCACAATTTAATAAAGAACCGAACTTCACTAGTTACTATACATGAAAAACAATTGATACTGATTTTTTATATAAAATACATCATCCGTATTTCTCCTGAAACGTAGATATGGAGCGAAAAAAATTAATTTCTAATTTAGAGGTGTCGAATTTTCTCAAGTGCAACTATCTACGAAATAATCCGTTGCGCGGAAAGATGCATGGCGTTTATGTGGCAGTAAACCAGCGACCAATATAACATGTATATTTTTACGACACGCCATGTTAGTGGAGAGAGCTATTACTCTGACTCCCAACACTGCACAATTGTTGAAAGTCAGCGAGTCCACTAGGGATATAACAACACTTAAAGACATACCACAGGATTCTAAAGCAGTTAACTACTCAGATAACAGAGTCAATTTGGGAGCTCTCTTGAATAAATGTTTGACAAACATGATAATTACACTCCTTAACCGCGTATCACTCTAAAACATTTCATAAATTACTGTCAGTGGATTTGGGATTAGTGTTCTATTTTAATTTATTTAACTATCAGTACAAATTGTCTACTTACGTAAATATTTGTACAAATATTTTGAAAATTTATCCGACACATAAACGAAAAACAGTTACACTTTAAATGGAAATATTAGTTTATATAGACGGATAGGGGAAACTGCTAAATTTATATTTTCAGCCAATTCGTATCTTTCCGCACGTAACGACTAATGACGGTAAATGTCTAACCTCTCTGGACACGTCACTTGATGTTTACGAGTGTAAGATAAATAGTGCAGCCGGTAGAAAACTATGTTGTTTGATAAAAGTGTTAATTAACGATATAAAACACAAATGGAAACTAGATGACTGTACTATTAATTACTATACGACAATCACGAAAAAATTGTATTGTATTCTAAAGCGACAGTCGCAGCAAACATTCGCAGGCGCTGGGATTACAGTTCAGAAGCGCTATGTTGGTCAACTTTAGTGCATAAAAATCGTTTGTCATCATAGTTGATAAAGTTCATACAAAGTGTCAATTGCTCGTGACAGCAGGGGCTTGAAATGTTTAAACATATTTCTCAAGGTTCCCTCTTATTGAGTACGTAAATGTGTTCACGCCGCGCCAATACAAGGACACCTCAGGAAAAGCCGGTAATACTCAAACTGAATGTCAATATGTATACGTGATACGGTGTTGAATTCACACAACTTTCAGAAGGTGCTATATTATTCATACAATGTGTAAGTTTGTGTGTGCTGTTATATCTGAAACTGCTTGACTTACATTCGCAGTGTATATGATAGTGCAGTACTTGTCTACAAGGTATCTTATATTAAGCGCGGAAATATACATGCCAACCTATGTCCGTATGCATGGGTAGAGACACATACTGCAGCGCCCAATATACAATACTGTGTACACCAAAGTAGGCTTCTGCTTCCAACAACCGCATCCTAGTCTTACAAACAAATGTGTGACATTCACAACTTTTCTCCCTTCTCGAAAAACTGTAATGATCCTTTAATCGCGACATCCTAGAGTGAATATACAATTTGACATTTTTTATGTCTGTTTTAACTTAACGTTAACATCAAACATATTTTTACTGTATAATAAGTCGAGTAACATTTTTTATTACATTTTAAACCCAATAAATAGCTTCTTAAACGTTCCCTACGTGTTACGCATTCAGAAACTTCTTACACAGCAGATGCAAATGACTAAATCATCAGACTGCATCTCAGTGTTCATTGCATTGTTGGACTTAGGAGTATTATGCAGATTTTCGGCGCTTTCAAAATCCGTTTTTGTCTTCATTAGCCAGGATGTGCTGCTAAGGTAAAAATAATTCTTCAGGTCTAAGTTTGTGTTGCTTATGTTTCATGAGTGGCCAAATTCGATAGTCATGAACGTTTCATTTTACTTTGGAAATATCAAGGTCTTAAAAGTTAATCAACATTTTCACCTTTCTTGTAGAGTTACTTTCCGAAGTCTCCTTCATTTGCCGACGCACAAAATGTCACGCTGTCATTTGGAGACAAAAGATGTTTGAACTTTCCTGTTACAACACTGTGTTGTTCTCGAGACTGACAAGATGTTTTGTAAGAAATTATATTTTGACCTTTCACGCTTAACGCAATTTCTGTTACTCAGTCCACGATTGTAAATTAACCAGCATCACATCCACTGGTTTACAACCCCAGTCAATTCATGATGTGCATAATGTTGAAAATATACACGAGGTTATTTTCTTCAGTGACAATATTCACAATTCACGAAACCCTTATAGTTCAAAATCTATAATATTTGTTATAGTACTCTAGTAGCATTAAGTTTGTTTCTTTTCCCTGTCCATTTTATAAACTATTACGTTAACGTTAATTACGTGGACAAGCTTTCCATCTTGTTAAATAAAGTTATGAAAAAAATTCTCAGCAGCAACAAATTTTAATAAAGAATTCTGTAGACCTGAGTACGGCAGGCTTAAAACATAGTACGCATTCAAGAAGTTGGCATCAGTCAGAAAGAATCATTTACAAAAATATTGTTAATGTTGAAGTCACACTCTGCTGCTATCAGACATTAAATCGTTAGTCTAGGTGTTAAAGTAATATATATATATATATACATATATATATAATACACTTATGTCTACTCCAGGTTCATGTTTCGACGTATTATTTGAGATAAAGATTTGTTGTAGCCGTTTTTTCCATTTATAATGTCATGAAAAAAGTTCAGAATACCAAAAATTGGACTGCAATAACACTCATTTTCGCTATTGTCGGCAGAGTTAAACAAACTCTTAATATTAATGGAGGACGTGGATAAGGTACACGCGAGTCTCAAGTTCTTTGAATGCTGTTATTAATCAGACAACATTCATGTACGTTCAGTAGTTTCGAATAAATTTGTGTCGGCCGATACTCTGCTTTCCGCTCGGCGGCCTAAACTGCTTGACATAAACAACAATGAAACGTTTCATTAATTTACCATACAGAATCATTGCAAGGGAATTGTAGGTTAACTTTCAAGAATGATTACAAGTCCAAAATAAGATGCACATATAACACTATTATGATTTCCAAAATTTAACACAAATGTCTTCTATGCCTCAACATTGCTACATCTGCCAAAACATGTTCAAACACAAGTTATTGCAGAAACCCGATAAATATAATTTAGTTTCTAACATTCCCTTTAAAGTAATTCTTTATCATCTGTTTGCAGTGTTCTAACAACGAACAGAGCAAACGCAGTCTTACTGTAATTACTTTTAAATTCAACAACACATGCATATTCAATATGTATTTTAACACGAAATGATATTCACTGGGACGCATAAAATAATGAAACAATTTAAATTGTTTTGTGTAAGACATATAAAACGTAGGTATTAATAAACCGTACATTATTTATGTAGTATTTTCTTGTTGTTGAAGTTGAGTGCCTTGAGGATCATTTCATGCAAGTTAAGGCTCCAGGTAGACAATTTGGTTTACTTTCACGTTTAAGGCTAAGTCCTGTTAACAGGTACAACATTTTTTATTATGTTTTATTACAGAAAAGTATGCCATTCAATTTTTTTTACGTAACTCTTGTCCAAACTATTTTAAAAATGCTTTAATTTAAGTTGTAGAGTTGTACATAATTGGGCTTTATCTTTTTCTCTACATTTAGTTAAATTTTGTCGGGAATGTATTAATTAATATGTATGTATCGACACAATATTATAAGTTTCAGACAATCGTTAGTGTGAGCTTTGGAACATGCAATCCTTGTAGCTTAAAATAAAACCGAGTTTTCTTCATTTACAAACTACTCAAAACGAATATTAAACTATTTATTAAATAGGATACGTTATTTACTAGCTAAAACTAATTATTTTCTCGTAAAAATAGCAGAATTACATATTTCTAAGCTTTATTACTGCAAATGTTATATGTATATAAAACGTCGAGAGCTCTTAGGGGTGTTCAAGTGCGGTAAAGTCATAATTGTATAATTATATGAAATAGTGTTAGTTTTGTAGATGAAAGTAGTGAGTGCAGTTTCATCCTACGAAATTATTTTAGCTGGCTTAGTTTTCTCATAACGGTGCGTCAAAGTAAATATTTTCATGTTCTGCTGCGATGCAAATAGTGAAAACTAATTGACTTATGTTCGTGAAATAATTCACAGTGAAATAGCATACTGTGGACTACGTAATAAAACGTTTAAATCATCAGGCGAACTGGTATTGTATTTGTAAAAAATTGCTGAATGTGCAACTTTTTTGCCATATTTTTACATTTTTTTTAATTAAAAACATTACGTTGAGGTTTTTTTTAAATATTTTATTGCATAGCTCATGGTATGTATGTTCACAGTGAATTATTTTGTTTAAGTAGGTCAGTTGGCTTTCACCATTTGCATGGCAGTGTAAAAAGCAAATTTACACTTTGACACCCCGTTAAGAGAAAACTACGATAGCTAAAATTGTTTCGTAAGAGTAAAATGCACTCACGAGTATCGTCTACAAAACTAACAATACTTCATAAAAATATAAAATAATTATTTTATCGCACTGGAACACTCTTAAGAGAGTCCAAGTGGAGAAGAATCACAATTATATATTCGAATGAAATACTGTTAAGTTTGTAGATGTTAACGAGGAGTACATTATCTCTTAGAAAAAAAAATACCTCAACCAGTTTTCCCATAATGGCACTTCACGTAAATAAAAGAAAAACATTCACACTGAAACTACGTGTCACATGCTACTGCTTGAAATGTTTTAAACGTAATTACAAAGTATGTTTGTATTTAAAAATTTTTGAAAGAAGCAAAAAATACAAAACTTAAGAATTTAGTTATTTTAATACAAAAACCTTTTGGAATGGATTTCAAAACATGTCAAGCAGTAGTGACATGACATTTCAGTGCAAATTTTGGACTTATTTATGTTCATTGGTTTTTGCGGCTTATAAGAACTAGAAAAGTGCAAATTTTTCCTCACTTGGGCTAAGGCCTCGCTCTTTACTTCTGCAGTGGTTTCGGAAAATATATTTTAATGCAAATTAATACATAAATAAAAAGTTCATTCTGGTAGTTATATCATCGGTAGTATCTGAATTTGCAATACACCAAAGTGATTTTTAGAATTTTTTCCCTGAAATGTCACATATTTTGTTGTCAGAATAAGCCAAAATGAAGCAAAATAATATTTTGCTAGCAAACGGCATACTATTTAAAAAAACGCCCTGGCAAAATTGTGTATCGTATGACTGTTAACAGTCTGAAATTTTTTCAAAGCATTTAGTTAAGAAATATTTAAGTTATTTTCAATTGTTTTAAGTAAATGAAAGATCATGGCCTTAAGGAAATGTATTTGTGAAATTCTGACTGCATAACTTCTACTTCCTCGGCTTCTCGTATGCTAAAGATATTAAAGTCCTATCATCCAGAGCCAGTCGAGTAGCGACACGTGTACGGAGCTCATATACGAGGGCACCAGAGTGTTCCAGCAGCGCATGTCCAGCTATCATGCTGAAGTCACTATAATGCACCATGAGCACGACGTGAGTTAAATAACTAGGCACACAATCAGAGTCGAGGCTTCTATGACATCAGCACGACAAATATCGTAGATACGACGCGATTTCCGAATGGAAAACTTTTTATTTTATTCGCGTCTTGGACGAGACCAATCTGAAAAACGAACTTAAGGGGTATTGATCCCTACCACCTTGGATTTATCGGTTTCTTCTCGATAACTTCTGATCCAGTCGATGTATCAAAATTTTTGTCACGACAAGGCATAGATACAAACTTAATCGATTTTCTGTAATTGCTGGAACCATAATATATTCATTATTTTGCAACGGGAAACAGCAGAAAAGGAAAAATTGCTTTATTTACGGGAGCGACTACAGAGGCCGCAACTTTAGCAGAAACAATACCATATGGATTCCAAAAAGTGAACGAAACAATAAACTATGCCGTGTCAGCGTGAAAAAAGTAAAACAATGTGTCTATTCCCTAATTTATAAGAAAAACCGTAAAACCGGTCTGACAGGGATCAATCCCCCTTAAATGTTGTGTCTAAGAGTTGATGAAACTGGCAAATTGGTAGTGAATTATATTTATTTTATGAGGGAGTTTATTTTTATTATAAACAATCGTAACCTTTTTATACAAATGTGTAACTGTGACTTTGTTTTCTCACGTGGGATTGTCAGTGGGAATGTAAAATGCGTAACAAATAAACGAAAAAATAATAAACTAACATAAGCATCGATGTCTGCCGTATGTAGTGGCAAGGAACTGTTTACATTTAATATGTGTTGGTATTTTTCGCGCGTCAGACAAACAAGTGTTCGCAATAACGAGAATTTTCAGAGCCACCTCACGCCCTTCGCTATTGTGTTTCCAGCAACAGTCAGACCATAGAATATTCGAGCATAAGCGTCCAGGTAACCGAGAGGCGTAAACATCTACTGCGGGCAGAAGTCAGTAAGAAAATGTCACAACTTGCGTGAGCGATGTTTCTTAGAAAGGTAACAGAACGATTGATTAACGCGCGTATGTCCTAAATCCTCCACTAATCTCTGAAACTTATTTTCCCGTGCTATAATCCGGCCATTTTTGTTGTTGCTGTTATTGTTATGCATGAATAACTTGTAGTATAATATTTATGTAAGTATAGCCATGTCAGCATACCTGCATCTTTAACATTACTCTGTATAATGACGATATCTTAACTGAACGTCATACAAAGGAAAATTATCGGTGAGAAGACAGCATCATGCCAGTTTGGTGAGTTGTTGAGGCATGAGTCGCTTGCTTGGGTCATTCTTTAAGGCCCTGTCTCACTTATTTGTTTTCTCCAATTATGTCTGACAACATAGCTGTAAGACGAAAATTTGACGAACTGTAGTCATCTAACTTTATCTTCAAATAATGTTAACTTACTATCAATACATTTGAAGTCCTGTCACACTGCCACATATTTTTTGGAGCTCGTTTTACCTAACCTATGTGTTTGAGAAACTTTGGTTCAAATTTAACCTAAAGGAGTCAATATGAATGAGATGCAAAATAAATTGGTAATCAGGGAAACTTCAAGCAATAACAATATCATATTATATTTCAGTAATATGTGTAACCATATTGGTAGAAATGACGGGCTTTGGGTTGTTAGTTAAAAAATGTTATTCGGCATTTATTGTTTAATTAGACTTTTTCGCTTTTTAATTTCAATTTGTAACCATACGTTAGTTTAGAGAATACGGAGGTTCAGTCCACTTCGAATATTCCTAAAATATTTTTAAAATAAACAACACCAGTAACTTATCGATCAAATTATATAACATCACATTGCTTTATTTACTTCCGTAAAACTGCAATAATAGTTTCGTCCCAACTCAATGTTGTACAAAAATTAAGGTTAAGAAGTTTCAGTTTACAGAAGGCGCGAGTCAGATAGGCTGAGCCATCCACGATACACGAAATGTTACAGCTCGTCAAATTTGCAAATACTGGATGAAATCGAGACCCTTTGTAATTCTTAAATAAATATGGCTACAGCAGTGACGTTTACGTGTCGTTTCTGTAACCGAACTTTATCTGACTATCATTATTTGAAGTGAATAGAAAGAAGAATTTGATAGTTAGAACGGGTCGAGCGATTTTGTGCTTCTTAGACATTTAGAAGCACAAGAGATATAATAGCGTTTTTGAAGCGCGTTTAAAATGCTGTATCGCCATTACAAGCCAACCAGTCCAAGATACCGCGCCGTTCCATTTTATTGACTATACAGGATGTGGCAAAATTGCCCTTGCAGGCTTTGAGGACTTGTAGTGGAGACCAAGAAGAATAAGTTTAGCATAGGAACTCGTGTCCGGAAACGTACCGTTTTGCCGCAACACGCAAAATACTACAACACACATTGCTCTCCCCGACTCCAGCTGCCTGCCGTCTGGAAACAGTTACAAAAGGGGCTCGATGTGACGACCGCCGACTTCAACACAGATGCGGTACCTCCGTATCATGTTGTGGTATACTCGATCACCAATTTCCGTTCCTCGCAACATCCGCTGCAGCCATCACACGTGCTAGTAGGTCTTCCACGGATTCCACAGGGGTTTCATAAATCAAGCTTTTCGTGTGACTCCACAGGTAGTAGTCTAGCGGGGTCAAGTCGGGAGAACATGGAGGCCAAGCAATTGGGCCGCCACGACCTATCCACTGTAGCCCAAATCGTTGGTCCAGATGATGTCGGACCGCAAGTGCAAAATGAGCTGGTGCGCTGTCGTGTTTAAACCACATGTTTTGACGCACATGCAGTGGCACATCCTCCAAGAAACCTTGGAGTACACCTTCAAGGAGCCGCAAGTACACGTCTTCTGTGAGCGCATGTGGAAGAAGGTATGGCCTAATTACGCGCCCATCAAGAAACCCTGCCCAAATATTGAGACCGTATCGGGTTTGCATCAGCCCACACGTGACTGTCGTGAGTATCGTGAACTCCTTCCATGGTGAAGTGGGCTTCATCAGTGAATAGGATCCACCGTGGAAAGTTGGGCTCATCCACGCAACGGTGTAACAACCACCTGCAGAAGTTCACTCGTGGTCCAAAATCCTCTGGCTGCATTGCCTGTACCTTCTGGGGTGGTACGGGTGTAGCTGCTGCTCATCTAGAACACGCCAGACAGCTGTGTGATCCACATTCAGTCTACCTGTACACCGAACTTAGTAAAACGTGTAAACATTGATTGTTAATAAACGTGCGGGGTGTTGAGTGTGCATGAAATCTGAAAGTCTACCTGCTATCTGTCGGTACTCGTCGTCGCATCTTCTTTCACTAAGTGGAGTACATCCTAATTAAACTCAGGTGTACGGCGCAGCCGTGGACCACCACAGTTGGTCCTGCTGAGGGTGAATGTACCCGTTTCAGTTGCCCGTTGGTACACAACAGCAAACAGTGAGTGTGAAGGTGTACGGTGGCGTGGATAACGTTCCGCATACAGCTGACGAGCAGCCCTGCCATTGAACCGAGCTTCGCCGTACAATAACATCATGTACGCATATTCCGCAAATGTGTAGTCCATGGATAATAGCAACACAGTACCAATGAAGTACGTACACCTTGAATTGTGTACTGCAGAGAAGGATTACTACTGTACGGTAGTATGAACTACGATGGCAAGCACAACAGCAGATACAAACGTCTTTGGGCGGATCACAAACTCAACTGACTATCATGTAAACTTGTAGTCGAATGGGACATCATGTGATCGGGGAATCAAGTATGGACTACCATAGTCAAGACTATCCTAGTGAATGGTGTCGAAAACAGCGTGTGTGGTGATTTTGCGTGTAGCGGTAAAATTGTACGTTTCTGGACACGAGTTGCTATGCTAGACTTAATCGTTTTGGTCTCCACTACAAGTCCTCAAAGCCTGTAAGGACAATTTTGCCACATTCTGTATAATATTATTGGTAGAAAGGCTGCAACAAAATTTGTTGCAATTTTCTAAGTTTCACATACATTTGGTTAGAAGATTTTGAAGTACAGCAGTGTTGAAAATATAATGTATACACAATCCCCTTTTTTTTTATTTATTTGGTTACAAACCATATAAAAAAGAACAACTTTTTTACAACACACAAAATAATATAACACTTGACTGCTGCCAATAGGCAGCCTAGGAAAGGCAGTTATGTTGGAGGGTCTAGACATTGTGATTTAATGAGCATGGAGTCTTAACAATGATGTTTCGTACTTGTTCGAAGAGTGTTTTAAAAGACCTTTGTTGTCACTTATCACAATTCATTACAAGGGCGTGTTAGGCGGCGCAGTTGTATAGAAGTGGTCATAGAGGCACGCTGGCACCTGCAGGACGGCAGTGGGAAGACATAGAGGTGGTACGGGCGATGGCCCAGTGTGGTCGCGGCGATCAGTACGGCGGGTCCAGCAGATGTGATCCACGACTACAATACCAGGACGACATTATAGGAGGGTTGTATGGGTGTGGGTGGCTGGTGCTATCATTCCACACAGTCATGCGGCGAGCATTGTCTCAGCCGAGGACACTGGTCACGCTACGTGACTCCAGACCCTCCTGCCCCCTCTTCCTCTGATACTATCTGTCCCGGGGGTGCACGTCCTACCACCCTCTACACCAGCCCGGCCCTCCTTGCACACCGCTCACACTAGCATGTGCGTGATACCAGTTATACTACATTTCTTATAAGTTTGGTAACATTGTACACCTGCTACCTGCTTATGGACAATAATTTTTAATATTTTGTGATTTGTGGTACAATGCCAGGCAAACGTTGCAGTGTAAATGGTGAAATGGACATTTCTGGCTCATTTTAGGACTACAGATGTCTTGAATTTTGCCACAAATCACAAAATATAAAATGTTATTGCACATAAGTAGTTGTCAAATTTTACCAAACTTATATGAAATAAGGTTTAACAACGTCCAAGTGTGAAAAATTCATGACTTTATTTTTACGAAATAAGGTTAGTTTTGTAGACGTTACGAGTGATTATATTTTCCTCAACTAACTGATTACGTCAACATGCTCGAATAAGTGCGAATGTTGCCCGATTGCTTACAAATACCACCCCATTAAAAAATAATACAGTGTTAGCTGTTGTCTACAAACACATAGGGCCTTACATACATACAAATCCGCTACGAAAAAAAAATACAAATTAATTCCGGAAAGGAATATATTCGTTTGATCAAGAAAAAAGACGACGAAGAGAACTGGACATGTTCTGTAAATATGCCTGGAAACAGGAACACACCTGTTCCCGAAATGTTCCATCTGTTGTTGTGGAGAAGCCTGGTATATTTCGTCTGTCTTCTTTGTTAGTTCGTCTGTGTTCACATCTATTCGTGCCAATTGCCGTTTGTGATGTTGCCGTTGTCCTTGTTCATTTTGTCCACATCTTTCATGCACCTTATTTTGTACTTTTTTACTGCACTGTACTTCTTTTCTTGTTACATGATAAAACGACTATAATCCATTCCGCAATTGCATGTAGGATTTATGTTTGTCTTGTTGTGAGCCTTTTTCTGCAACTCGGCAAACAATGGTGCGCAATGGCGTATGTACGCAAACACGATTCCGTTTTTAATAAATACTATCCCAACGCAGGAATCGTTCAAATGTCGCGTTACTCTGCTATAGGAGATATTTACCATTTATAGTATTTCTATATCGACATGTCAAATTCAACATTTTTAAGTAATGGCGGAATTCACTCAACGAAGACCAAAAGTCTTACTGAAATCAAGTAACTCAACTAAATTCAATATCTGGGACATTTATACCGGTTTATTTACGTTCCTTGTATTAATGCTGTTCGGATAAATAAGGGACGGCTTACAAACTATCTACACCTAAGTAAACGAAACAACATCCATGCCCATGCTGGGATTCGAACCCATGTCCTCTCGCACTGTAGGCCGGCGTGCTGCCAACCACGCTACGGGAACCAGCTGGGACTATTTGCTCCAAGTTATAGGAACACGAAACTACTTATTGCATTATTTAATGTATTGCTTATACGTAGCGACTGGAAAATTTCGCGAAATCAACGACCTGCGTGTTATAATTAAACTACCGTATGCACACTAAGACCCCGACCATTAGTCAACTAGCTGCTACTCAGTGGAACAACAGACAATGAACGAATAGACGGGGCTTGAATGCGCATAGTGGATTCTATCCTACGGGTCATTTAATAGGCAAAACTTTCCTGTCCCTACTTATACGATATAATGATCATCCCTGGTTAATTTTACAGCTAAAATTGTCAACATACATAGCTTCAGAAATGGTAAACATATACGAAGTATCACGAGTACTGTCACGAGTTACTGAAATCACACGAACGAGAGTTTAACAATACACCACGACAAACAGTCGAACCGGAAAGAAAGGGTAGACACTGGTGGACTGATATTCGGAAGGATACGGTTTCGGTTTGAATCCCTGGTCCGGCTGTCTTGGTTTCTATTTTTAATGGTTTCTCAAATCATTCCAAGCAAATGATGGGAATTTTCCAACACAGGCCACAGTCTATCGAGTTCTTCCTTTTCCCGTCACACTATGCCATCGTTCCCGTATCTCATTATCTCTCTGTAGACGAGCTGAGTGGCGCAATGATAACACGTTGGACTCGCATTCGGGAGGAACCGGGTTCGATCCCCGGCTCCAGCCATCTTGATTTCAGTTTTCCATGGTTTCCTGAAATCGCTCCAGGCGAATAATGGGATGGTTTCTTAAAAGACCTCCTCTCCCAACTCACGCCATTGTTCAAAGTTGTGTGTCACTGTCTATAATGACCTCTTTGTCGACTGGACGTAGGGTCCACTTGCCTAGTCTTACTTTATTTTATTTACTTAAAGAACATGTCATAGTACAGTTTTGTAAATGGAACATTTTACAAGTGAAAACAACCACCAGTCTCACAATATCTCATCTAGCTGGTTTTAATGGTATTTTGCATGGCCAGGAAGGCACCACGTGTGCTTTGTCCTAGCAACCAATCTACCGTACCATTTCTGGCTAGATGAACCTCCTAGTACTTTATGGCTTCCTGAAACACCTCGAAAACGAATACTGGGATGGTTCATCAAATAATACAAGGCTGATTTCTCTCACAGTTCCTGTCATAGCTTCCAGTTAGGTTCCACAGCCTCTAATGACGATGCAATAGACATACTTACATAGCTTACTTTGCCTTCTAGTACTATCATGTTAGAACGGCATTGACATGATACGACGTGAAAGTTATCGCTCTTGAGGGCGCCTCGTATCTGCCCAATATCCACTTAGAAGTATCGGAGTTATAAAGGCGAATTTTAGCACTTACTGCCATATTTGGGACGTTCTGTAAAAAGTTGTTGTTTTATTTTTTCTTAATGTGGTAGCATTTATTGGCGATGAAATTTGTGCCGACAAGTGGTCACTTTGTACTAGTTTGGGTGTTTTGATTTAAAAGCAAAAGATTTGTGAAAAGTCAGTTATAGCCAATTAATAATTACTAAATACACAATATTAAACAATTAACAACCATACATAAATATTATACTTGTGATTATTCTTAGGCACATGAAAATCATCACATAACATCTCCCGTAATTACAATTTTTATGGACTCTCTCATGATACAACATACACACATGCATACACACACATACACTTACACACTCCAACACACAACAAGATTATGAATTATATTTCTAATTTATTGTGTTATTTACATAATTCGTTTATATAAACATATACACAAGTGCATCTTACTATAATATGTATGCCACCAAACCAAATGTTAACTTAATATATGTAATGAAAGTCATTAATTTGAAACACACTAACCTCTTAAATCAAATAACCGTATCACATCACATTATACTGTTTCTAAAAGGAAAGTTGTGAAGCGTGTTGTGTAATTTCAAGACATTTTAGCAGACAATACTGCAAGCATAAACATAATTCTTTTTATTTTTATTTTCGCTTCAAATCGTAATCACTGAATATTCGTTGGATACAACGAGTTTATACAGACCCTAGATGGAGAAAATTGAATAATTTAAATCAGTGATAGAACACTTGTAACCACTGAACATTCACTAATGTAGATTTACTAGAGTGCAGACATATGAAAAGTGGATCAGCGACTTTTCAATGATCGCAAGTAGATCTTAAAAAAATTTACTTTGTTTGAGAATGATCCATCTAGATTCATTAGGCGTTTTCGGTAGCTCACGAAGGTAGGGTAGATAAGCAAAAATTTCAGTTTATGGTTTTTGACATTTAAACCGAGTGAATTTTGGAATGAAATATAAATGTAAATAGTAGACATAACCAAAAGCCACAACTAGGTGAAAATCAATCCGCTGAGTTCAAAGTATATCAAAGAAGCAAGCAGGAAATGAATATTCGTGTGAATAACGTTCTGCTGGCGTTACATTTAGAATTATATTTAACATGTATAAAATACATATGGTTTTGTTCCTATCATCTTAAAACACTTGAGAAGCGTAACAGGCGTTCATTAAGACTCTAGTAACTGACAAACCTGGTCACGTGACTTAGATAACCGCCCTGATACAGATCAAGCGCTTTTGAATATGCACCTATTAAAACAGAAAACTAATAATTAGTTGTTTTTATCTGATGTGTATTTTAAGCGTGTAGTTATTTTGTCTTCCAAATTCATGTTAATTAATTGTGAGTTGAAGGAGACGCAAAGATAATAAGTACAGTGGTTGAGTGGGTCTGTGTGTGACGCAGAGTGTTTTGACGGGCCGGGCTAAGTTTCGCGACCCAAGCAAGCAAGTGCATGGCCACGAGATGGCGCTCTTCTCGGAAGTGATGCCAGGACAAGAATGTTAATTTCACGACAATCTTGGCGCGAGGATCGCCCTGGAGGTTGCCTGGGCAGGTCGGGGAGGGCAGGGGGGCAAGCAGTTTCATTCCCAGAATGCCTGCCGCCTGTGACACGTCGTCCCGTCTTGAAGCAGGGTCAGAGGGGTGCGGGGAGGAGAGAGATGCTGGGTGCATCGTGCTAAAAATACCCATGCTAGCCTGAGGCGCGTGCTGCGAACATCTATGCCCGCGTTTACATTACATTTCTTCTGCGTTAGCATTAATTATAACAATAATAATAACAACGTACTTGAGTGGCGAAGAATGTTAAAGAGCACTTACATTTACAATTTTATATTATTTACGAAATTGTTTTACTTTTGTATACGATACTTGTGAGTACAATTTCCTCTTACGAAATAATTTTAGCGCGCATATGTTTTTGTTTTTTTTATTAATGGTGCTTGAAAATAAAAATTTGTGTGTTATGTATCCACGTGCATAGTGAAAACCAGTTGACTTATATAGACAAAATAATTCATAGTGAAATAAGATGCCATGGGCTAGGTATCATATAATTAAAAAAACACACGACACATTTTTGTATTTTAAAAATTGGCTGAATTTGTAACATGTTTCTTGTACTTTTGCAATTTTCTTTTTAAGATACGAAATATTACGTAGTGGGTTTATATTATGTTACGTATCCCATGGCATTTTATTTTTATGAGAATTGTTTCTTTTGAGTCAGTTAATTGCTTTTTACTATTTGCATGACAGCGTAGCAGACAAATTTCAACACTGACGTATCGTTATGAAAAAAACTATGCGAGATTAAGTTGTTTCGTTAGAGGAAACAATTCTCACAAGCGCTACCTAAACATCAGCACTATTCCATGAAAATATAAGATAATAATTTTATACCCATTGAACACCCTTAAGGTAGCCCCCTAGGTGGAGTTACGTTGCGTGTTCGAGTCCTAGATGTGCGGAAGCGATAAGGACCACACAGAACGCGCACTGACTCACACTGGCCTCTATATGAACTGGCTTGCAGTCTTCTCACCGACAACTAGCCTCTATAAGACATTCAGTGGTGACCCTGTCATTGTATAGCAATTATTAAGTAATTAAATATACAAGTGTATTGTACACGTTTATAAATATTAAAATATTCTGCACCAAGGTTTTCATACCTGAACAAGAAATGCATAGAACCCATTTTCGCCATGTTCGACCACTAGGAAGTATGCTTTAATGAGTACTGGCGTACCTGAGATGTGTGTACATACGAGTAGCGTTATTGAACATTGTTCCTAAGCAGACATGCTCAAGCGTGTTGAGCCTGGCTCAGCAGTATTCAACAAACCTTGTAACGGCTGAAGCTGTGCGCACTGGTCGGTGGCCTGAAGAGGCCGCCACCTTAACCATATAATTAGAATAGGCGTCTAGAAATACATTTTCTTAAAACAGTACACAGTAGACTCCCGATTATCCGTGTGCTAATTATCCGAATAACGGATTATCCGCGTAAAATATTTTACTTTAAGTAGTTGAAAAAGTTGTAAAATTGTTTTGAACTAATGTTTTGGTAATTTATAAATACATACTGTGTTTACTCGTATAATGTCCAATCGCGTGTAATACCCGCAACAATATTTTTAAAGGCTTGAAGAATATTTAGGCCTTTTCCATCAGACTAAACAATAAGTTACGCGCATGAATGGACTTACAAGATTGTTCCGCGGTTCGCACATGAATGAACAACGGGATTTTCTCTTGGGTAATTAAAATATTGGTGATTTTTTTTTGGGGTCTTTAGATTATAAGCGCATACCCCCTAATTATTAATGCGAATAGTCGTCTATTGTATTAAATTACTGCGTTTTACTGCAGGAATGAATTTGACATTTTTTCTTTCTACTCAGATCTAAGAAAGGGTAAAAGTGGATTAACCACGATTTTGGATTATCCGAGCCATTGGCACCCTTCATTAGTGCGGATAATTGGGAGTTAACTGTACATTAAAAGCACACGCGATAAGAATTGAAATATCAAAATTTAAAAAAATACACACACGTTACACATTACGGTACTTTAATCGGTTTTTACACGCGCACATATTGTTATAAAATTATTTGGGGGGTTTCACTCAGATGGTAGCTACACTATTGTTCATTATATGTTATTTATGGCTAAATGACTTTAAGACAGTTATGGTTGAACGGGCATTTACTCTACTACAATGGCAGGTACACCGAATACAAAGTATTGTATTAATTTAGGAGGGGAGCGCAATATTACTGATTATTAAATTATTATGTTAAGTTGAGCGTTGTTGCCACAAAACTCGATCTGACGACCTTGCCGAAAAATGGATTGATGAGGAGACGGCATCGACGGACGAGCACGCACCCGCCGGGACTCGACCCACGAGCCCCGGCGGAGAACTAGACTGTTGTTGATCGGTTGAGTGCTGGTGGACGACAGACTTTGGTAACAGTGCCATATATCGGCGTGCTTGTCCTCAATATTGCGCAACTACGAGGGGGGTGAGGTGAGTTGCTGTCTTCCGTGGTTTCCCAACGCTGACCTGATTGCAGCTCGAACCTCACTCGCTGTTCGTCCTGACAGGCAATATCATAACAATATGTACACAAGCACTTACTTGTAATTGAGTAAATAAGGGGCCGCGGTGTACGAATGGTCAAGCCATTCGCCTCCCATTAAGGCAATTCGAGTTCGATTCCCGGCGGGAACGGTCCCCGGATTTGCGCAAGAGGGGATCGTGCCGGACGATGCCGCTGGTCGGCGGGTTTTCTCGGGGATCTCCCGTTTCCCCCGCCCATTCAATCCGGCGCCGCTTCATATTGACGTCATCTCACCAGTGCTAAAGACCTATGTGTCAAGTGGTGACCAAATTATCTTCACCTTTGCATTAAAGGAATGAAATCGTATTCAATATTGTTGGTATTTATTGACGGCGTAGGTTTCGGCAAGAGTATCTTTAATGTAGGTTCGTTCTTGCTCTCAGCGAGCAGGAAGTTGTACAATGTACTTGACAGGCTATCAGCATTGAAGGTAGCAGCATGAGTGGAAGTACTTCGCGTGTTCGAGGCCTACATGTGCGGAAGTGCTAGGGGCGACTCAGGCACGCGCCAATCGCCTCTCCCTAGCCTCTAGGAGCAAAGCACGGCAATGTTCTGCAGTCTTATCTCTTATAACTCGCATGTACGTGACATTCAGTGGCGACCCAGCTAGCTGTAAACAAAATATTAAGGCCGTTCAAGTGCGACAAATTCATAATTTTATATTTTTATGAAATAATGTTAGTTTTGTAGACTTACTTGTGAGTGCAGTTTCCTCTTACAAAACAATTTCAGCTCGCATAGTTTCCTGATAATGTTACGTTAAAGTTAAAATCCGCACGTTCTGCTGCCATGCCAATAGTGGAAACCAGTTGACTTACGTAAGTGAAATACTTCATAGTGAAATAACATGCCATGGGCTACATAGTAAAATAACTTATTTTAAAAAATATCATGAGAATAATTTTTGAATTGAAAAAAAAAAGTTGAATTATCAATTATTCCTCTACTTCTGCGATTTTTTTTCTTTCAAAAATCCAAAACATTACGTTGTGGGTTTTTTAATGTTTCATTTCATAGCTCACGGGACGTAATTTCACAGTGAATTATTTTATTTAAGTATGTCAACTGGTTTCCACTATTTGCAGGGCAGCGAAACAAAGTAATTTTGATTTTGTCATAACATTATGAGAAAACTATTAGAGCTATTAAATTTTTCGGCTAACCCGTTCTGCCCCTTAACCTCACTTATCACATTCAACACCCTTCCTTCCAAAAAAAAGTTATTTTTTGCAGGAATGTTTAGTGGGCCAAACAAAAACCACAAAAGTTTTTATTTTAATGTTTTCACAAAATTTAGTTTAAAATGTTCTGCGTCTGTACCTCGTTTTCGCTCTTCTTTTACATTTTTTTTTTTTTTCAGAATCCTTCGCGGACGCACGTACAGAAATTCACCAAAATCTGGCCTATACCTGTTCACCCGAACACTCTCCGAGACGTCAGTGGCACCAGGCCCTCAGATCCTTCTGTGCCCGGATAACAGCATAGTGAGCATTTTACAGTTGACGTTATATCACTGGTTGACCGCAACACACGTACTACCGGCTAATATCACAAGTCAGATGAGCATACAGTAACATGCAGTCCAGTCTTTTCTCAGGTAACAACGCGACATTTGCCAGCTTCTAATTAGTTTATGTTGTACATGTTTCATGCAATTGTTAGTGGACACTCTCGGTAGTAAAATGAAACTGAGGTGCTTATTACACATAACACTAGTTGCTGTTAAAGTTGTAATGCACAGTGACTGACATAATTTTATGTTTTATCACGAAGAAACATCAGAGCTGAGAAACTTTGCTAATGTGAAGAGAAGATATTTTGGTGAATGCTATGTTTAACAGTGAGGCTTTTAGCACCGTTCAGTGGTGACACAAGGATCTGAACAGCGATGGAAGGTATGCCTTGATTGGTGAGAGGGGGGACACGAGTAACCCGTGAATACACCCTGGCTAAGGTCACAACATTTACTTACGCCATATTAAACAGAGAACATAGTCTATGTAGGCCTAATACAAGATCGCCTGATATTAACATTCCTCTTCTCTGGGAAACATGGCTGACAGCTGCACTGTATTGACAGTTAAGAGAGATCTTCTAGGTGAAGACAAGCAATAGTTGAACGCCTCAAGCTTTAAGACCACGCTCTCTAGTGTCTACATTTTAGTGATATTAATTTTTACGCCTAAACGAGAGTGGATAACAAAAATTTGTCTGGAAGATTTGTTTAAAATCGTCTTCTCTACTTTGGCTAATTTTTTCAATGCAGTAAATATGGTTTGAGGTAATTAAGTAATTAACAAAATTCTGGTTAGTTGCAATTCTATTCGAAACCGTATAAATTCTTGCTGTGAAAACATTAGCTATCCCGGTAATTATAAACAAAACTGCCTAACACATTTCTGACATCTGCTCACGTTAAAGCTTAAAAATAATAACTATAGCATAAACAGTATAAGCTAAGGAGCTTGGTCTTAAGGTCCCCGCCTAGTTGCTCGCTAGAGACTCAGAAGCGAAAGACCAATAAGGGCGATCTCTAACCACGCATAAAATACCGCATTGCCTCAACAAGACAAACGATGAACTAACGTTCAACATTCCCGCCGATATAATTTTGTTATGGGACTTAAAGTGGTGACCATATAAATTTATTGTTGTCATGTCTGTGGCAAAGTTCTCTAAAGGTTTCTTTCTGAGTTTCTCATCCATATGGTAAGTACATTTTAAAGTATAGCAGCATGATAGGCCGCTTTTAAGCTACTTTTCAGGACTTCGAAACAATGTTTTAATTAGTACTCCGTACTTGTCCTAAGTGTGTTTTCGTAAATTAACATAAATTAATTCCCGAAATAGCTCCAGGCGAACGCTGGGATGGTTTCTTAACAAAGGCCATGGCCGACTCCTCTCCCAGCTGCTGTCCTTGTACCAAGTTGTGTCTCCGTCTATAATGACATCTCTGTCGACGAGACGTAAAGCCCACTTACCTTATATTGGCATAATGAGCGCATTAGGAATTGTTTCGTAAATCAATAAACGTATTTCTCCACACACATACACAACAGCATTTGAAGCGCGTGGTACGCCATTAATTATTGTAAATTATTATTTACTTTACCAAAGTTGTTTTATTCCTACACTGAGCAAACAGCGCAAAACTGTAGCCAAGTTTGTTATAAAAAGGTTTTACTGTGTCAAATATTTTTTTTTCGTGACAAAAGAGTATGATATGGCGAGAGCTTCTCTAGTTTACGCATAAAAGCAGGATATAATATATCGTGGACATAAAGGCGGTAAGTTACGTAGAGAGCGAGCAACATTTGGGCATAAAACCCGCCCGCGTGCTTTCACGTTCAGATCGCAATCGCTAGATTATAAGTAGATCTGCAGTGAGGTATTATTGCAAGTGTGGAAACCGAAGAACTTAACTACAGATGCCCGGATTAAAATTTTTACCTTACGGTAACTCTGTGCCGAAGCCCTATATATGTAATTTTTAACTATTCTGATATAAAACTTCTATTTAAAATTTTTGATGTGTCTAAAGTGGGTTCTGTGGGTGTCATATTTTTTAAGTTTACTCGAACAGTTATTTATCAAGATATGGTTATATGCGCTAACACTGATTTTATAAATGAAATACTACAAACGACTCTTCTTAAAACATCCTGAGTTCTTGGGTTACTGTTTTTTTTTCTTCAGAGGGGACTGTCGAAGCCAGGCAAACTTACAGTGCAGACAATACATACAATGTTTCGTAAGACGTCAGTTAAAATTGACATCTACTTATGGGTACAGACCGATAAATTTCACGTGTTCAGTGACATGTTTGCTAATCTCCAAAAAATATATTTACAGGAGCAGACAACTATTGTTCATTGGCTGCTCGCTAACACAGCGAACCCCGTGATTGGTCCTGTATTAAGTACAGCCTCGGCGTCATCCAGGAGTTGTCAAATAAGTCAAAGGCCAGTTATGACACTGCTACGAACATACAGCTGTTTGAATTCCAGCTTGTTCCTAAAAGAATACACGAATTTTTCAGAACACTGCTTTTGAGCAATAACTAGAGATGATGGTATATCGCGGGAAAACTTGACCGTTTGCTGGGCTTAAACGCACGGTCAGCTTATCAGAATATTACTAGCTTTCTATTGTACGTGAAGCTGTTACCCTATTTGACTATAATATGTGTTACCAATAACTAGAGCGTTTTCAAAGCTATGTATATACAAAACATTTTCCCTATATACCTTCTTTGCAGATAATGGTTTACCACCGGAAAACTTAACTATTTACTGGATTTCAAAACATGTTCAGCTTATTAGATAATTACTGGCTTTCTCTTCTACGTGGAGCTGTTTTCCTATTTCACTGAGCCAATAAGAATCCCGCTATCGTAATATTTGTTATCTCTTGTAGGTCTACAGATAGCTACGCTGTGTCACACGTTTATCACTCAGTCATATATGTTGCAAGAAAGTACAGCGTTTTCAAGGGTATGTTGGTACAAAACATTTTCACGCTGTACTTAAAGACACGGGAAAATCGCGAAAATATTTAGCATAGTCTCCAATAAACTGTAGTATATTAACTGTGACACGTGTGAACAGTTTTCTTGCAAATCACACACGTCCTGTGTTAAAACTGTACTGTTCTTATTGGGTCTGTTGAAGAGGGACACAAAGCTTCATTTAAACTATAGCCAATACAGGTACAAAACCTTCAGTGTTATACATAGCATGTTGGAGCCTAGCAAACAATCATCTTTTCTCGCGATTTACCAGTGTCTCTAGCTATACTGTAGGTATGTGAAACAGAGTACAGCTGGCTAGAATATTTCCCATGACAGCGAATACGGTCGAGCCTGGGGACGCAGCTTCTCTTCCAGGACCTGCCATGCACGCACCTTCAGCCCACAATGGCTCTTTGTCACAGAGACGTTCTTCATCCTCGACCAAATCCTCTTGCGGGAGGCGACAATACCGCCACCTTAACAGCGGGCGAGCTTCGTGGCTGCAGACAAATCCGCTAAGCCATAAATCCGACCGAGAATAAACCTCCGGGCGTGAATGAAACCTCGGAGCTGTCGATGTGTGCCATGTTTTGTGCCATCAGCTGTCCGGCCCTTCGACAAACACGATTATGTTCGCACTGGTGCAACGAGGATAACACCTGGGAAGCGTATTAACACCCACGTCCTGCTCTCCTCCACGTTTTCAGAAAATGAATCAAAGGATTTACAATGAGATTTCACACTTACAAGAATTGAGCTGTCCTATTTCATTCTCGTGATGAGAGCTGGTGAAAGAATTTTTCTGCTGCAAGGCCATTTTTATTGTAAATACTTAAGAATTTAGGTTTACTGTTAATATACAGGAAACTGTGAATTCTGTAAAGTTGATCTCATTAACAGTGTATAGGAACGTTTAGCGAATTTCTCGAGACTAAGCCACATACAAGACCATTTTTTTCTCATAAAAACCTTTAACTAATTAAAGTAAAAAAAATGTTATATAGTATCTTATGAAAATTTGTCATCCTTTAACAAATTGCTACATCATTACATTATTATTCAGCTTACAGTATTTAACAAAACATTTATAACATGCCTAACCATGTTCTGAAACATACTGTGTTAACTTAGGCCCAGTTATATACACCCAGTGTCTAGTCTAGTGATAGCTTAAATTCTTTTAAATTATCTTCGTACTATGTACCAGCTGTGCTGTATCGTAAGATTTTAGTCACAAATATAATGGGGTTCTTACTTGCATGTCGGTAATTAAAAATTTAGTATGTTTTATTCCGAAAACTAGGATGATCTTGGCAAGCGTAAAAAGGTTATTTTTGTTATATTTATCCAATTTATTGAGAAAATTATTCGACACATACGTCGTCGAATAATATTAAACAGACATGTAAATTTCCATAGTTTTCTTAATTTAAATATGGTATAATTATTATAGTATTAAAATGTTATTTCTCTACAGAATGAGTTTGAATTCGACCTACAAACTTTGTGGGGCGATTCCTTATGCAAAATAAGGTAGGTTTTACTTTTAACAGTTTGGCCGGAAAAGCATATTAAGGGCGTTACCACCACATGAAAATGGATGTGCAGAATTGATTTTAATGAACCCATCGAAAACCGCTGGAGGCATCGCAAAAAGCATAAGAATATGTGTTGGAGTACAGAGATGTGGCCGCCTGACCACCGCCACCCTTGTACTAGCATTGCTTCATTAGTTGCATAACCACACAACCGCTGGGGAACGCCACTCCAATGTACACTCAGATACGTCGGTCATTGTTTTTGGGGAAATGGTTGGCCGGAGGGTGTTTTACCAAGGTGAACTTTTTTGTGGTTTAATACATGTTCTTTCACAAAGAGGCATCAAACTACGAGACAACGTTGCGGGTACGAATTGTCATACGATCGCAATCTCGCATACCGCATTTTCCTACAAAGGGGATTGATTCGTACCAATATCATGACGTCAGAAAACAGGTCTTTTTATCCTCCAAAACGTATCCTTATACTTTTTGTGATACCACCAGTGATTTTCGATGGGTTTATTAAAATCGATTCTGCACATCTATTTTCATGTAGTCGTAACGCCCTTAATATGCTTTTCCGGCCAAACTGTCAAATGCAAACTCTACCTAATTTTGCACAAGGAAACCTCACAAAGATTGTCGGTCGAATTCAAACTCATCCTGTATAATACGTCACTGGAGCCAATGTTGCTGAGTTGCAGAAAAACCGTACAATAATACACAAAGAAACGGACATGTTAGTATTAGCCGTTGTCAACAAACATATAAAACACGTACATACAAATCCGAAAAGGTATAGGGCCTGTACTTGTATCCAGAAAGATGACACGAAACAAAATAAAAAGTAGAACAATATCAACACAAATTAATTCCGAAACGCAATATTGTCATTCTATTAAGAAAGATGACACAAAAAATAAAAGAACAATAAAGTAAAATAACAAAATAAGGTGTCTGAAAATTGGTGACGAAAATTGCTGGAACAGCAATGAACATAAATGACAATACGAGACGAATGGTTTGGAACACAGGAGGTACAATAAAGAGAACACACGCAAAAAAAAAAATAGAAAGTTTCCTTCAACGACAGGTTGGCAGAGTGGCTAGAACACTCGCCTGTCACCAAAACGATTCTTGTTTGATTCCCGATGGGTTCTACCCGGATTTTCGCCAGTAGGAATTGTGCTGGACGATGCTGATGGTGAATGGAAACTCCCATCTCCCCTCCCCCTCCATTTATTATAACGCTTCTCCATGCTCACTTCATGTCACTCCTCACTAGTCATAAAGACCTATGTTAAGTTGACCCAAAACCTCTTCACACCAAATCGCTTTAAAATGTTGTCGAAAAACTATGCGCTTAACCTTCCTTGAACTTTATGCTTTAGCATTTCCCTGCAGTTAGTCGCCAGTACGACACTGTTTTTTATCTGTATTGTCCAATTAAACTGCCATTTGTTCTGAAAACCTCTTAACTGAAGAACATATGTGTTTGTAAATAGTAGCTATATCAATATAAATGGCGAAAGTTATTGAATTAGTATAAATAATGATTAACTGAAATATTGTGATTAAACAAATTAAGTCTTATCACTGAAACAAATTTTATGAATATACAACGTGTATCACAAACATATCGACAAACTTTAACTCGTGTTTGTTGATGTGAAAATATAATGTTTGATGCAGGGAATCCATGGTGCAGCTCACATAGGAAGCGCTGCAGAAGCTTCCAAAGATTGAGAAAATATTAAAAATGTTTGTAATATTCCGGAAACTACTTGCTTGACAGAAACATATTACTAGTTACGAAATAGTTTTACCGTAATCAATAATAACGTACAGGATTTGTACATTTAACACAACTCAGTCACGTTGAAAGGTGGTGGCACTACCATAAAAACTTACAGTAAAAAATTGCTATTTTTTTAAAGACTAAATGGCGGAACATTTAGAAAAATAAATGACCGTTGCAAAAAACTATCTAACGCTCGTCATTTTAGATGCACTAATTAAACGTTTGACATCACAGAGAAGCGCTATTGCCTGCCATGTATGCAACCAGGATTTACTGACTTGTGCAGCACCGCATTGCAATGCGTACTGTAATACTGTGTGTGGTAAAACATTGGCGAGTTTCATAATAACAGATTAGGTGTGAATGCCCTGCTTTAACAAGAAATGTGACAAGACATTAAATTAGAGTCTGCACTAGCAATATCATTTTGTGCAATCATAAATATCTCTACAACATGTGTTCAATTTGGCGGCCTCCAATAACATTACAACACATGAGTCGGCATATAAATGACTGGCGTACTCTTTCGAAAAAAATCCGGTGATTCTTGATTTTTGTCACGGACAAACGTTATCCTAGCAAGTAGATCTCCTCCGACTGGATGAGTGTATCGTACACCAGATCTTGACGAAGCTCCGCAAGGAAAAGTCGAGTGGATTAAAGTCCGGTGAGCGTGCTGGCCACGCAACAGAGCCACCTCTTATAATCCACTGTGCTGGAGATGCCATGTTGAGGTGATTACGTACAGCTCTTGTGCACCAGCGCGTTGAAACCACATACATTGCCGAACCGCAAGTGGAACGTTTTGGAGGAACTCGGGCCGTGTCAGTTGCAGGAATTGGCAGTACAAATGTCCAGTCAATCTGCGCGGCATCAAGTAGGGTCTAATGAGATGATTATCGGCAATACTCACCCAGATTTTCTCTGAAAACCATTCTTGGTTCACTATTATGTCAGTTGCGTGAGGATTGACGTATTTCCACATGTGGCTGTTCCTGCTGTTAAAGTAATTATCTCGCGTAAATTTATCTTCATAAGTAAACTATACGATGAATGTAAAGTGTGAATCTTCTGTGCAGTGGTGCAGGAACCACTACGAAAAAGTACGTCGGGGAGCAAGATCCACTAGTCACACTGCCTGCATCTTTCGCACGTGGTATGCACATAGAAGTTTCTCGAGCATAACACACTAAACAGTTGAATGGGACATCTCCATCCCGTGGGCAATGTCACAGGTGCTTGATGATGGATTTTCCTCCACAACGTTGAGAACTTCTTCATCCACATTTGGTGTACATACATTCCTCGGGTGACCAGAGCCACATCGCGTCTTGAACGTGCCTGTTTCACGCCGCCTCTGGGTGACAGTTATTAAGTGTGATGAGATAGCCTCCGCGCTGGGAATCTCTTGTGAAACCTTCGTGCAGCAGCTCGTGCATTACGTTTGTTTTTAGGTTAGGTATTACTTTATGTATGGTACGTCAAGTAAATGTAGAATCATGTTTGGACTTCTCAGGTTTCAACCTGAACCCATAATATGCAGGTCAGAACAGTTGTAGTAAGATAGTAAGATATCTGTGGAGCGCTAGAGTAGTGACAACTTCGCTATGTTGCCACATTGTGTATGTAAAATGTCATCACACAACAGTTTGTGTCACTAACATTTTCCGCTCCAGTTTAGCCCAGGATTCGCGCGGTGAGTTTATTATGCAATTGTTTCCTGACATAATACATATATGTGTATATATGTGTGTGTATATATATATATATATATATATATATATATATATATATATATATATATATACACTAGCTGTCCCTTTGCGGCTTCGCCGGCGTGTACTTTTAGTTACGTGTTAATTGATGGTGATACTATATTCTATATTATACTATATTCACTGTTTTTCTTTAAAACATCAAATACAAACAGATTTGTCCAGTCCAGTGCGCTAAGCGTTTAATTGCAGAACTTCTTTTTTTAATTCATCTTTATTTCTCTATAAAACAACTGCCCGACTGCGGCTTCCACCGCAAAACAGCTGCCCGGCATTTAACAGCTAGCATACTCAATAACAATGTAAAGAGCGCGCGCAATACACTTGTATGATGTCATGTAATTCCCATCGCATAGTCTTGCACGGGATACAAACCCGTAACCACACCCCTCCCACACCCCAAACTGTATACAATACCTGAGTGAATGCTTAAGGCCTCGATCACAGGAACATACCTACATTGTTTAAACAACAATAGCAATAAAGCTCAAATTGACTCTACTGTTTTTAGGGGTTTTTTTTCGGCAATTATTCGAATTTTTCTCGCCGTAAAAACCATCTTTGAACTTCAATGAACATTTAAAAAAAAAGAATTGGCCAAATTGGTCCAGGCGTTGTTGAGTTATGCGCTTACCAACACATTTTGCGATTCATTTATATATATATATATATATATATATATATATATATATATATATACTGAAACTTAAAATAAAATTGTTTTTACGGGAGTGAAAACAGAAACACCGCTTTAAAAGGCTGATCGGTGTTCCTTAGTAAAATGTTAAGGCTGAAACACCTCCCCCTTACATTCGCACAATTCCTAGTTACTCCACTGATCAAATACAATATACTTAAATGAGTGCAAGTAACGTTATTGCTCGAGATTATCGTTTATCACGGAAATATGTTCGTACCAACATACCATTGAAAATTTGCAGTTTACATGTAACATGATATACTGGGTGATATACGTCTGACAGAGCGTAGCTCTCCGTAGACCAATAACAGGCGTCAAGTAATACAATAGCGGGATTATTATTGGCCAAGTCAAATACGGTAATACCCCCACACGTACAAGCCAAAGTGTGAACCTTTTGATAAACTGAATGTTCGAGGAAACCCAGCAAACATTTAAGTTTTCAAGCGATATATCGTCATCGCTGATTATTGCATAAGAGGGACCGATAGTCACCGTATTGAAAATTTATTTTTTTGTGTCATGGGTAAATCTATGGAACTTTAACCCAACTTCCAAATGGAGTACATATTAAATAATTTTAGGCATCAAAACATTTTTGTGCTGTTACTGTTGTTACAAATGGAATTGTAGTAAAGGAAACAGTAAGAATATTCCAACTTCAATTAGATAACACCAGTAACAGAAAACAAAGATTTATGATGTCTAAAATCCATGTCCTACAGTCACGTTAGATCCCATAGATTTACCCAAATGAAAAGTTATGTCATAAGAAACAAAAATACAATATGGCAATGATCACTCCCTTAAGACAGGAATGAAGGTGTCGGCAAGGCAGCAGAAGTGTCGAGTGTGTGTGAAAACACGTGCCTTGTAATGATTGTAGCGAGTTGCAGAGCGGACTACATGTCAGACCTAGTTGCTGTTCTACGGTGCGTGTAGTGCAAGGACAATACATAAGCATGACGTCACCAATGCAGGCGTGACTGCTAGGACACGCCCACATCTGCCTCTACTGACTGTCCTTACAGCTTGAGGCCGCTGTGCAGTTAACGGCGTGGCTCATACCAAGATGGCGGCTATGCTGTTGAAATGGCGAGTTTGTGTTTCTATTTATCTCTTCACAATTGATCACCAGAATTCAAATATTATACATGAAATTTCTGAAAGTATAATGTCATGCATAATGTCATATTAGACGCTTTGCTATTGTTTATTTTTAACTGGCTGGTACCCACGACTTTGTTTTACAGTTTTCGACTTAATGCGGTAATATTTCATAATTGTTTCAAAAATATCTAGATGGTACAAAATCATGGCAAGGGGCATTAACAAACGTTTTAGAAACATTTTGAAAATAAAATGAATTCACTAATATTTTTGGTGCCCCGTTCTGCCCCATTACACTGTTTTGAACCAGTCCCCAACAAATAAGTTATTATTGTAGAAACCTTCGCAGGGGCACACGCAACAATTCAACTAATTGTTTTACAGTAATATGTTTTCTGGAACCAGGTTTTGCCTCTCTACCCAGTTCTGCACATGGTGAGGACTCACGCACAAACCACAAAAGTTTTATTGTAATCGGGTGAAATGAATAGGAACTCATTCACGAACAAGAAAACATTAAATATTTATTATTTAAACATTGTATCTTAAATATAAATTTTGTAATATTTTAGTAACAAACACAAATTTAATATTTTTACATTGTTTAAAGAGTTAGCATAAAATTTTGTCCATTAGGAATGAATTAATTTAAAATGTTAACACTGATTCCCTACATAAACTATATGGATGTAATACAGGCAAACATATTAATGAAAAGACAACAGACCGATGATGACGGGGTTTTGAGATTATAAATATGTGCCTCTTCAACGAGCGAGATGCTGAACTGACGATCATGTATTGTGTATGATGCTGCGCAGAGAAATTACAATTACACTTGGGTCATTAACTAAGTTATTTTACTACTGCAGAAGCCTCAGAAAATGTAACTTAGTTGTTTAACTTTTTCTAGCTGTTTATTACAACTTCGTTCTAGGGGTTTATAATTTATTGCTTTAATTTTATTTAGTGCGAATACTCAAAGACTTTTTTTTTTCATAAAAATTAATACAAATAAATATAAAAAAATAACAAAAGTTCTTCGTAAATACATTTTGGCACTTACAATTTAAAGTAAGTAGACTGAGAGAAGAGGAAAAGAGGGTGGACGAGAAGAAAATAATTTTCTTACGCAGTAAGCAATAATAACATTAGTAATTAATTATCCTGATAGTATTAACGCTGATATTAGTATTAAAAGTTATAAATAACGGTCAATATTTTAGTTTCATAAAAAAATATATTTGGAAACAAAAATCTTTTAAAAATACTAAACAGTGCAAAATTATGTAAGGATCTTTCTTTAACGATTATTTTAGAAACATTTTAATTTTTTTTTTTTCAATGTTTTATTTTTTTTTTGGGTATCCCGTTCCGTCCCCTGCTACGTTTTGCTCCTTCCCTACTATATACGGATTTTTTGTCAAAAACGTTCGTGAGTGAAAGCACAACTAAAAAAAAGAGTCATCGCGTTCTAATTTATAACGCATACGTTACAGACTTTCATTTTTATATAGGCCCTATGGAGCTTTTGCTGGTATATGTAAGTACATTAGCGAACATGCTGGTATGTAATCAGTATATTAGCGACCACGAAGTCAGGCGCATCCAAACTTATTATTTACATGTTTTACTTAGACTGTCATAGTGTCGTTTGAACTGCCTGTGCTCTTGCTAGGAGACTTTTATCTGCCAGCCTGAGGCATCCACTGACTTCCCAACCCCGCACTGACCTTTACCTTACACCGTTCTTGAAACTGACCGGAGGATAAATACCGTAATTGCTCCAGCCGAGTGTTGGTGACGCATCTACTTGAACCTTGCCCTCTCGAGCTATAATTTCATCAAGATTTATTTGAAAGTTACACCTTAGAAGCTTTCCTTACTACCTTTAATATCATCACGAACATGACGTCTGAACAAGTAAAGCATACTTATGCAATGCTCCTAACTGTTAAGAAATTTAACATAGGGCTTATAGCTATACCACTCCTTTCATTGAAAACCATACAGGATTAGCAAACATTTTGCAAATTTTAACCGCTGAATCGTAAATTATTGAGGACAGATACAAATATGTTATACCAATTTCTTTGATCTGCTGCCTCCTATTGTAATGAAACAAGAAAATTAAACATAAAAACGTAAATACATTTACACACGTATCTGCAAATTGTAACACCAAATAATATGACAAACTTAAAAAAAAACACACATATTTGTTAGGACAAAATTCATTGTGGGCTGTTGAAAAGGATGACTTACAACGAATGTTACTTAGTAAGTAGAGTAATACGTACAATAATGCAATGAATGTCTAGCAAATACTACTAAATGGGTGAGTACAAGATGACCGACACTTTAGTAAAATAATTACTGTAGTGAGTAGTTAAAATATAAGCATAACAATAACCAACATTACTTGCAGAAGGACATAATGCTCACCTTTGTGACAACCACATGCCACAAGTAATCTAATTTTACAAATCACACACTTCCGCTAATATCTGCGCATATCACGATGAAATTATTCACTACAGAAAATACACCCTGCATCTCCGTTTCCAGACCCTGAATATATAAGAAAGCTGAAATCGGACGAATTATATAATGTACTGTATTACGTTATTAATTATTTAATTGTATAGTACTATAATTACATTATTTTATAACGTATTATATTTAGTGCTATACAATGTCGAAATGTGCATTTATAAAATGTTAAAATTACCGTGAGGCAACTAAAGTTTCAGTACAAAGTGCCTACCTCTGGCTACAACCACCCCCTTAATTTACGTGTTAAAGGACCAAAATGTTAGATTATAACAGTGTGCTCATATTCACATCTGCTCTCTTTGCAATGTGGCCCTTAGAGGTTGTGCTGACCTCGGCCACTAGTGGCTCTAGCATGAAGACAACAACACGAGCTCTAGTACTTCCTCTGCCGCGCTGAACACGATCCGTACTGCGTTTATTCATTCCTGTCTTTCACTCATACCAACCCTGTCAACTACTCTTCATAGAGTGGCTGATAAAAAAAATTGCCCTGAGGGGATGATTTTCAGTGGACATGAACCCCCTCTGAACCCACACTGACATACAATATTCCTGTCATTATTCTAAAACTTAAATAAAATTATTTTTGACTGACGGTTGTGTAAGAGACAGGTAATTGAAGCTTTACTGCAACTCCTTTCTTGCTTTAAGATGTTTTCATATGACCATGTTGTAGGCAAAAGAAAACTTGGTTGAGTTAATTATGTTCTAGCACTCCATGCCCACTACAAAAACCTTCAAGCTATACACAAGATTCTATTTTGAGGACAACGAGAAAACCTCACGCGAAAATATCACTCCACAAAGTCCTACAAAATGTGAAACCTTGTGGTTCACAAAAATACGGAGAAAACAATTTTTTGACATTATAATAGTATTTTTCGTAAGGAAACTGCTTCAAAATTTTTGGGAACCTACAAAAAATGTAACGTCCCCTAACTGTTAGGGCCTACATTACATGAAACCACATCTTGAAAGATAGAGGCATTGCAAAAATGTTTGATGCCAAAATAGTCTGATAAACACTAAAGTATATTTTTGACATCGATTTTAACTACAGTTCCAAGTGTTTCTACGCAGATAAAGTTATTTGCAGTTCGTAAATGAATCCTCACTGACCCAGTCAATTGCCAGCGCACAAATAACGACAAAAGAAAGTCGAATACGTAAGTGTTAACTAATGGCCGGTTTCATCAACTCGTCCTAAACTATATATACATGACAGCAGCAGTGAGACAAATCGGCCATGACCTTTGTTAAGTAACCATCCTAGAATTCACCTGGAGCGATTTTGGGAAATCATGGAAAACCGAAGTCAGGATGGCCGAAGCCAGGAATCGAAACCCAGGTCTCCCGAATGCGAGCTTAAATACAAGTATCGCTTCAAACAATCTCCCAAGTGATGGTTGCTTCACCATTGCAGACACGGCTTTGTTAGTTTTCACTTAGCTAGGCAACGATTAAGTTTAAAGAAGGAAATTTTCGCAAGTTGGTACACCAAAACTATGCTCCAGCAATCATATTGCTCAAAGGGAATAGCGCATCACTGAAGAAAAAATCGTGTTTGCTAATATTATGAGATCTCATTGACTATATCGTAAACTTAAACGATTTCGTTCATAAATTTGGCGAAGTTAGATGGATTTAAAAAAAAAACAACGAAATATTATATGTAAATACGTTTTGTTCACCTCGTGTTCTTAATATTTACAAACCTCGCTGATATTGTTCAAAAGTTTTGATATGTACACACACATATTTCAAATTTCGTTAGTTCTTTTAACATGAAAATGTCAATGAACACCAATAATAAGAATATAACATATTAAAAATAATTTTGTGTTACCTTAAAAACAATTTACAAGTACAAAATATTTAATTCCTTGGCAAGCTCAGCTTTTGTTTCTATATGAAAATTATGTTTCTATGTTAACAAAGAGACTTTATAACTTAGACATCCAATATGGGGCATCCAAGTTAGAAGATGCTTACGATATTTAAGTTGTGTTTAAATGTTCGTGGAACACAATAATGTGCTAGACAAACCCTAACTTACATTTAAGCAATACTTAAACTTCAGTACGTGTTGACGGAACCTGTAATAAATCTAGCAAACAGTCTACATTTTTCGCAATAAATTAATCTATATATGCATTTCTAATGCACAGGTAGCAATGTTGCAGATTCAATTCAAGTCATTTGAACATAGGGCAGTTTTTCCCTACGCGTGTTCTTACTCACATTATAGGCTAGTCATATCTCTGTCCATAAGTTTCTACAAACTCACATTTTCACACATAACGTTATCATCTCAACTCGTATTGATACATAAGCTTAATAATGTTTGCGTCTTTAACATTGTTCATTAGAAACCAAAGAAGATATGATATAAAGGGAGCAGGTAAAGTATGAGTTACAGTAAGAGGAAATGGCTTGCACCTGAACCTTGTGTAAAGGTAATTTTTAGATTTTTCTCTCAGAATTCGCAGCAGATACTGCAGAAAGCAAGGTGGTCATAAACGAGGATATATTTCTCTGACATCCGGAATAAGAAACATTTAATTTCCGTTCCACTCACACCCGTAACTCTCTCACGTTACGAAATTCCGCTTGTCTAGATTAAAAACCATAGAAATAAGATAAAATATTTGAGTCCATTTATGGCACTATGGATCCGTTGTGTAGTTTCTTAGATTCCTTATAAATAATACGTAATTTCCATTGATGGAAACTTCGACTATAAGGGAATTAAAAGTATATGAACTACCGACTGTGTGAAAATATTAATGTGAATTGTAGTACGTTGTTTCGTCAACAGTTTTTAGAACACAAGAAAACAAATAAACTTAGTTTAAGTAGTTGCTTAAGAGGTTTAAAGAGAGAAGTATGTAACACAAAACGCGTTTCTTAATTGAAGCGAGTTACCAAATTAGAATTAGATCAAAAAACTCAAAATAAGCAATGTAAAAATAATGTAGCACAAATTTAGGAAAAAATTCCAGTTAGTGCTGTACGATCAAAGTTGTAAGTAAATTTAAAAGTCACACGAAAACAAACGCAAATATATGTGTCTACAAATGATAGAAGTTATTTCGTGATGTTATTGTAGCCGTATTATTGAACTTATTGGTACGTTACTTGGCAGCCATAAACGGAAAGTCGCCAAGTCGTGTTGGCACATTACAAATGATCGATATGTTTCCTCCTTGCGGTCCTAAACACACCAACCCTGCATTGCAGTTCTTGCCAAACATTATGTAGTTGGCGGTGCAAGCCCGCAGGACCACTAAGTTGACAGAGGTAGCACTAAACGCCAGGTCCTTCACATATTACTACAAAAAAATAGCACGAGTTTAATTCAGGGGAATGTGGAGACCATGACAGCAATTTCCGTTCGCACTAACAGGAACCTATTCAAGATATGTTAAGATAATGCTCAAAATTATTTTCATTACATCCAAACTTGTTATATGGTTACTTCATTTTACAATTCAATTTTTTAATAATATTGATATTTTAAACAGCAAGCAGTTAAAACATTGTAACATACAATTACGAATTCATAAAGTAACAAAAATTTCTTCATTTCTCTGCGATAACTTCAAGAAATAATTCCGCTGAAATTTAAATTGATGACAATATATATTTCTGAATAATACCCAAAACTAAATACTAAATTAAAATAGTCGTTAATGATAAAAACATTAGTTATGGTATTTTACATATGATTTACAATTTTTTTTATCAAACTGCTGTTGACGTCATGTCACCAAACAATAATACATGCCTCGTTCAAAAACTGCAATAAAATTATTGACAGATTATTATCGTTACTTTCCTTCCGCCGCATTTAAATAACAAGACCAGCGAACTGTGTACGTACATTTGGCTTGGCTTGTACCGTAGAGAAGTGACGGTATTGATACGCGGGGAGACTTACAAGCAACTCTGCGCAGATGTGCAATATTTTGTTCCTTATAAGTGAACAGGACGCCAGCGAACATCTGGATACACTTAAGCAATCATACTTTTTTCACTCTTTCTGCTAAACACTCTTTATTTCACCATGGTCTTATCATTACAATATTTGTGCGATCCGTACTATTCCATACGTAGAGACTCACTAGTTTCACTGTGTTTTACGTCTCGTCGGCAGCGAGGTCATTAGAGGCGGCAGGAACTGGAAGGCCACTCGACCACAGTGATTGTTAAGGAACTATCGCAACATTCACCTGGAACGAATTCAGCTGAGCGTGGAAAACGGAAATCAGGATGGCCGGATGAATGCGAGTCAGACACCTTACTGTTGCACCACCTCGCTTGATGTGTTCACACTATGATATCAGCATCATAACTAGGGAAAGGAATATTTCCTGTGTTCAACGACATGCATGTTAGAATCCATTGTACTATTTATACACAAGCCCCGACCATTTATCCACGAGCTGCTACTCACTGGTACAACACACAATGAACCAATGGAGGGGCTCGAGTATGCATAGGACAGTGGATTATAACACGTCGGTCATTGAGCTCGCCAACTATTCATATTCCTAATCATAACACATCCATTAGTAATGTGTGTAGGAACGCTGTCACATGGGAAAGTGGAGTGTTTTACTTATTACAGCCCCTGATTTTAGTGAAAAGACTTATGCACCATTTTGTTTCAATATCTTACGAGCAAATCTACAGCTGTGCTTCATAGTTATTCGAAGAGTATATACCCGCAGAGGCGTCACTCATTTGACCGTGCCAACAAGAAGATTACTACGAAAACTCACGTCTGTGATTGACAGGTACAACTCCAAGCCACTGAGAGATAAAACATTCATCACTGACCGTAAAGCAGAGCCGCCTATGTCCACACAAGGCGTTGAAATAAGCTGACGTAAAATTATTATCACGAAATATTTTTGGCACTATTTCTTATTAGAGACATGGAAAATTAACGAGTTTGTTTTGGGACAAGTAAGAATCTGAATTCCTTTATAACTCTTATAACCTTTATAACTTTTTAACTCAATAACAGTACATTGTAAACTTGAGTCGGCGACAAACCCGCAACAGACAACACCGACTACATTCCTACCTATCTGGGGTGAAAATGGCTGCCAGTTGGAGCAGCAGATAAATTATATACACCTAAGTTTCGAAGATGCAGAATGTAATGGATAGACACACTGGAAAATCGCGGAAGTATCAGTCTTCAATAAACTCTCATCTTCACCATACTATTATTGGATGGTGCAATTTGTAACGCGTATAAACATTTTGGAACGAATCTCACATGTTCTATGTTACAGCTGTAGAGTTCTAATTGGGCATGTTGTAGACAAAATCAGTGCTTCAAATAAACGATAGCCTATATTGATACAAAACTTTCAGTGTTTCGTACAGCAAGTTGGATCCTAGCAAGCAGTCAACTTTTTTCCTGATTATCTCACTTAACTCCAGAAACCCTGTCTCTACTCGTTATGTACTTCATTGTGTCTAATGATGATAGAAGAATCATATCAACACGAACGGATTGCCGCACGTTTTGGACACTAGAAGAGTTCACTGAATGTATGTAGCATGCAAGGGCATAGCACTGTCGTGTTCCAAGGAGTGCATTATTACCTCCAACTGTACGCTATGAACACGTGCACTCATTGTACCAACTAGTAACGCGATACCTAGTGGCACGCCAATTTCGCATATATATTCTACGTCATGTTGAACGCCAAGAATGTGCACTTTATTGTCACGTCTATGACTTGCCAACGGCTGTCATGACATGCCTTTGACCACTACCAGCCAGTAGTAAATAACGAAATTATTCCTAATGATGTCGCGTACTATTCGTTTGTATGGTTAGAAGCCAACGTATAATCGAGTATGACGAGATAAATCTAAACTACTGCCAGATTAATTAATAAAAATTGACGCATTTATAACGATACCAACTTAGAATTTTGTTCCCAGCCTCTAGTACCTACTGCAAGAAGGGGATGCATACACATGCCAGTTTAATGGTTCCACAGTTAAGAGGAGTCACTTGCAAGACGTTTTCTACGAAATAAGTGTTTCCGCGTATACGCATATCTACGTAAATATTTTTCCTGAGAATACGATTTTTATCTCACGAAGAACAGTTAATTATCTTTAAAGGCTAATTTTTACTGTGGCCACAGTAAATAAAAAGATAAAAATAGTGAACTTTTCTAAAAACGGTATATTTAGGGCTTCGGTGTTCAGTATCCTGAAAATAAAGAGAAAGTACTTGACTGCGTTCGACACGTGCAATAATATTGTAACAAACTTTGCTGTCCGGGGCGCAGACAGGTTCGACTAGGATGGAGGGCTCAAATATTTAAATTAATTAACTAAATTTATTTCCTTAATTTATTATTACCTTCATTAAACATTCTACACGAAGTCATACAACCCTTGCGCTTCACATTATTTATATCAATATTTATAGAGAGTATTCACAGATAGTCTCCCTAAAAGTCTACTACTCTAGTACACAATTAATAAATGTAATTCTCAAATAAGTCCTTCAATGTCATAATTCTCTTTCCAGAAATGTCTCGAAATGTGCAGCTACAATATAAATTGAAGGTCTGCTCTTGCACTCACTCACACTACTCCAACAGTTCCACCGTCGTCCACACTTGCCGCAGTCTCTCCATGATCCGATGGTTTCGCCTCGTCCCTCGCTGCCAAGTTCATCGTGATCACTCACCAGCTAAACGCCACAATCACTCTGCCGCTGCTCGCAGTGGGCCTGTATTTATAAACACCTGCGATGACACCAAGAACATTATCATGGCTTACAGACAATGCTAACCGACGTACGCCAGAATTTTCGAGTGTTGCGATAACAGTCATGTCCGAGCTGAGTGCCTATCAAGATGATTGACAGCTGCCCATCCACTCAGGAGGCAAGTGATGTGAACCAGGCACGAGCGGGCCGCATCACCAAGGGCGGGAAGATGGAGTGGTAGAGTCGCTGTCCGCCGCCTCGTCGCCGGGACAGGTAGTAGAGAGCAAGGGAGGGGAGGTGGCACATCTTATCAGGTCGCTCAGCTCCATATCACCGAGAGCGCTGACTTGTAACAATATCATAGTTGCAGATATTATTTGCATGCATGTTGTTGGACTACAACAATCCTGGAAGCATCTTGGCTCTAAGGGTTACCCTTGCTCATTCACAACGCGCATCATCGCCTCTAAGTGCGAGGCACTCAGTTGATGTCTGTTTTCCCAACTGAAGGACTTATCTTAACTGAGTGTGGTGAATATTAAGAATAGCTACTCTTCATATACCGGCCAAACTATTCCATTAAGGCCATGATCCTTCATTTATTTCAAACAATTTGAAATAACTCCAATATTTTTTAACCAATTGCTTTGAAAATTTTGAGACTATCTACAGTCATATGATACACAATTTTGGCAGAGCGTTTTTTAAAATAATGTACCGTTTGCTAGTAAAAATTATTTTACTTCATTTTGGCAACAAAATATGTGATATTTTATAGGCAAAAACCTAAAAATCAGTTTGGTCCATTGTAACAGAAAAATTCTACTACAAACGATGATACATAAGCGTTAAAACTGTGAGATGAAATTTTCATATATGTTTTAATTCACGTTAAAATAACATTTTCGAAACCACTGCAAAACTAAATAGCGATTCCTTAAAGGCATAGTTTATCAATGAACAAGTTAAACTAACATTAAAAAATTTAAAAAAAACCCGACTCACAGGATACTAAATTTCGAATCGATCAGAGCAATATAAGTTACTTTCATTTCTTCAACAACTAGAAAAAAGCCAATGATCTACAAACGACTGAACAGATTTTCTTGAACCATTGCTAAGAACACTCTCAATCAAGTCACCTTTCAAACAAAAACAAACTAAATCGAAATCGGTTCATTCGTTTAGAAGTTACGATGACACACGTAAAACTTATAAAACCCCTATTTTTTCGTCGGGGTTTAAAAATGATTCTGTAGATGTTAGATGTAGTCGTGCGAAAAGAAAACTGTAGTTTACTCACTTTAAAATGTTTCGTTTTTTGGTAGGTTAGGTTAGTTTATATTAGTTATGGTTAGGTTAGGTTATTTAACTTTATATTTTCCATTTATATGTTTCAAAGTTAGCAAACTACAATTCCCTTCACGTTTGACTACTTCTAACCCGTGTATATATATATACATACATACATATATATAATTGTAGTTTGCTAACTTTGAAATTATACTTTTTATTTAGGTTAGGCAATGATGTTAGTTTTGGTTAGGTTAGTTTATTTCTTTCTTGAGTCTTCCATATTTCGTAGGTTAGGTTACATAAAATGAATTAGGGTAACCTCACCTAAATTTAACATAACTTAAGGGGGAGAGCTATATACTCAATTATACTCACAGGTTTGCTACAATAACTTCTGTTTTAAAATATTTTCCCCCCGACTACTTGGTTCAGTGGTTATTTATTTAAATACATACATTTTTCATTAGTAATCTACGCTTTAAAAACAATAGTTTGGCCGGTATATTATTAGTTTCTCTTTTTAATATTTACCCAGAACATTGTACAGTCATCTCTTTTTTAATATTAACCCAGAGTATTGCAGAGTCATAGCTTAGCACTGCATGCTACTGGCGGCATGTTAGGAGTTCCCACATCAGAATGCTCGGGAGGAGCCGACTGCAGGCGGAGATAGACGAAGGTGTTGGCTGCGCTGTATGCCTCACCTCGCACCGCTGCTCCCACAATACGGTAGCGGTCTCGTATGCTAACGAGGATCTCGCACGAGAATCTCGCACGGAGCTCGCTACACTCTGGACTCTACCCAGGCAGAGGTGGCTCGTGAGGCGAGATCGCTGATATGCGAGGTCAAACAATGAGCGTCGTTGCGAATTGTCTTGTCCACGTGTGTGTGCGCGTGCAGAATACCAGCCAGTAAGACGAGGTGTGCCAGGACCACCAGCTGCGATATTGTCGCGAGCATTACATGACGTGTCCGTACCTGCCGCCAGCACGCGCCAGCCAATCACGTCTCTCGTCTCCACGTCACCCTTGTTTGGTAGACAAAGTATCCCCGTGTCTCTACATGCTTATTTATCTAATGTGGCTACCTTTGTGTTTGTGTATGTGAAGCAAGAAGTCCATGGAGTGCTCAGATTGACGCTGGCCTGCGTATGCAATATAGTATCACATATTCCGGCAAGTAACTCAACTGTCCTGCATTATTTCACTATTATTATTTTTCCTATATAAAAAAACATGTTATTTTAAGAAAGCATGGTTTTAAAGTGCAACATCTGTTTGTTTCCTTGTGTGTTTTGAATCCGTTTGGTATTTTTCCTTTATGAAGAGGTAAAAAAAAAAAATACGTTTAAAGAATTCCTAACATCATGCCGTTTATAAGCGTACAAAATAATTTAACTGAATGGCACCGTCTACCTAAGCGTTAGAGGCTCAGTAGTGACGGAGCTATAAGGGCGACCTTGAAGCGCGCTTCGAATGTCGCATCGCTACGAGACAAGTGCTGAACTAGAGTGCAAATATCCGCAGATCCTTTGTGAGGGGCGAATTCAGAGTCGTCCTTCGAAAGAGCTGTCAACTCCCATTCACCTGGCAGCCTCTTCATCCCACTTTCGGCACAGATCTGGCAACACTGCACAACCTTTTCTCGCTTGAACTGCTTACAGTGTGTGTTGTAGAACATATCCTGTCTTTTTTAGACTGCTGTTTGTCCCGTGTTCCTTCATATTAGTCTACTGACGTTTTTTTTTTTTTTTTTTTTTTTTTTTAGGAGAAGCGGACCTAATACGGCTCTTGGAAAATTATATACGCCAAATTCTGCATCCCAATACAAATTAAACGGATCCACAGCAATTTGGAAACATATTTATGGAACTGTTTGCTTTAAAGTGAATACTCTTTCGAATGAGCTTCAGAGCTCATTCACTTTCAACTGGTCCGAATGTCGTATCCAGCGGTCAACCAGTCACCGAAAGACGTCTCTGCCGAGCATCTTTCACTGAACAGTCAACCAACCACCGAAAGACGTCTCTGCCGAGCAGCTTTCACTGAACAGTCAACCAACCACCGAAAGACGTCTCTGCCGAGCATCTTTCACTGAACAGTCAACCAACCACCGAAAGACGTCTCTGCCGAGCAGCTTTCACTGAACAGTCAACCAACCACCGAAAGACGTCTCTGCCGAGCATCTTTCACTGAACAGTCAGTCACCCAACCACCGAAAGACGTCCCTGCCGAGTATTTTCAATAGAACAGCCATTCGGTGAGTGGATAACCATCGAAAGACGTCTCTGAATTCAGCCCATAGTATTGGACTATAAGTATTTGTGTAAAGTCTATAGCAAAGTTAGGTGCACGTTTGTATCAGATATTCTCGCACGTTCAGTTATTACATTTTGCAGTACTGCAGTTTGAAAAGGCAGTTTGTATCTTAGTTGAATTGCTTAGAAACTGTGTCTTTTTAATGAGCATAAAGTGTTAACAATGTAATTTCATCATTGTGCTAAGTGTGATTTTCTAACATTGGCGCAATGGATACATTTGGAACAGCCTAATTAAAAAAAACGTATTTACGAATACACTGCAGCGAATTTGTGCTTTCTAAAAAAAGTTTGAAGAGCATGTTCGTTTCGTAAGTATACGAACGTAATGTGTGTGAAGTAGTTTCGTCCAAACCTAATAACCGTAACAAGATGTAACACCATTCAAGCGCAGTTAGAGAGGCTTAATGGCGCTACCTACCACGGAGGTTTAGTGAGAACAAGCATAGGTAACTACATGTTACGTTATATTCAGTAAAGTTAGTCACCTGTCGAACCTACACATATTCCACCACTGACTCATTTTTTACTCGATGCTCCAATTGCAATGCCATCTGTTAGGCGGTTTCTTCAATAACCTGAATTCTACGTGCAAACGATTACATGAATGCCCGAAAAACACTTGCTCACAACATCTCCTCCTCCCCCCCTCATATTTTTATTCTTGCAGCAACATTTTACTCTTCGAAGTGCAAGAAGTCATGGTTGAGACAGTGGCTAGAACACTCGCCTCCCACCAAGGCGATACGGGTTTGATTACCGGCGGAGTCGGTCCCCGGATTTTCACATGTGGACGTCGTGCCGGAAGATGCCGCAGGTCGGCGGGTTTTCTTCGGGATCTCCTGTTTTCCCCGCCCCTTCATTCCGGCGGTGCTCCATACTCACACCATATCACCCCTCACCAGCCTAAAGACCTCGATGTTAAGAGGAGTCGTCTCCAGTGTCGAATGTCCACCTTTGACGCGTGGGAACAGCGTAGCGATAAGAGCCAGTGTCCCAGGCTTGACGAGAAGCATATCGCCTCTATTAGCAGTGCGCTAGACTGGCGTGCAAGGTTTTCCTTGAAGTCTTTTTTTTTCTACGGGACTTTAAGCGGTGGCCAAAACATTTTGTTTTTGAATAGTGTGAAGTAAAGATCATCGCATGCCTCTCGCTTTGCACTTTACGAATTCAGGGAATATTTTCGGAGTTACAGCAGTCTCAAAAAACCGTCTTTAGCAATTTTTAGATAAATAATAATCATGTTCCTATCTAATAAGTGTGCTGAATTTTCGAAAACATATAAGCATAGTTTCAAGTATGTGTTGTTTTTGTAGATGATCATAATATGAATAAGTTAAGCGGTTTCGAGTGAAATGGAATACGCGTGACGCGCTGCAACGCCGTCCATGCGCCAGTCGAGGACTCCTCTAGGAGTTAGTCGACCGTAGCTTTTTAACTGTTTCTCAACGGGACTTCAAGCGATGACCGTGTCATCTTATTTGTGGAAAGTATGTGGTAAAGTCCAATGCAGGTTTCTACGATTTTGTTTTACGATTACGGTTGATATTTTCTCGGCTACAGCAACGTGAAAAAAATCATTTTTAGCACTTTTGAGGAGCTCGGAAATCATGTTTTCAATTATCGGACTGCATTTTTAAAATCATAGGGACTTTATTTGAAGTGTGTTTTCTTTTCATAGATAAACGCATTAGAAACATTTGTAGTAGCTGTACATGAAGAACGACTACACGTACCACGCTACAGCACGTCTCACACGCCAGGCCCACCAACTCTGAAGCGCTGACCAATATCTCTTCACTTCCGAACACAGACATTGACTTTTACACGACAAAAATATCACCGTTAAGGGCGCGTACACATGAAGGACAAAAATATCACCGTTAAGGGCGCGTACACATGAAGCTATTTTACACGTTGGATGTTTACAAACGAGAGTGCTACAAGGTCTACACTGACGCGCGCCTAGTGCCCCACTGCACTTACAGACCAGGTATACTCTACTAGAGTCCAAGGTTGAAGTCGTGCCGTAAGAAATATTTGACTCGAAGCAGTGGGCCTATAATTTTTTCTGTCAAATATGTAGCAATTTACACTGTACCTATATGCGTACTGAGTTTGAAAAAAATCTGATATATGGTTCTTATGATATCACGCGTGTTACACAAAGTCATCAAATCCCACAATTGAAAAAAAAAAAATATGAACACGGCATTAACGAAATAAATAAAAGTAAATTATCTACGAAGTAGTAAACTATAAATTTACCAATTTTAATTTAATTCGGACATTAGTTCTTACGATATCTTTTGTGTTCACAACACGTTCAAATGACTGCCATTTTGGAAATACGAATACGTAAATAACCCAAGAATTAAAGTCACGTAAGCTTCGTAAGTACTGTATGTGTACCAAGATTAATTTAATTCACTCGACTAGTTCAAATATTTTTGGGGGTACACACGCGCGCACACACATAGACACAAATACTCAGAGAGGAAGGGAAAGAGAGAGATATTACAGTCCCACATGTACACTACATACATGCACACAGACAGGAAGGTGATCATATGTATGTAAAATACCGTAGCTATGGTTGTGAACGTCTAGAGCTAAAATTTTTGATCGGCAAAGTAGCGCTAATGTGCATTAACATAGTCCTAAATAACGAAGAACCTCTTTAACTCTTCTCTTACAAAACAAGGTATGGTAACATTGTTCTTGTAGTTGTGAACATAAGAAATGAGTAACGTTGAGGCCGCAAGATGACACAAAGTAGCCACTATTGCATATAAAAGAAAAACATACCACTTAAATGCAACAAATCTAGCAACTACTTAAACACTTTACTTCAAATAATGCGAAAATGCGAAAAATCAGAACATGTTTGATTACTTACTGTAAGTGCGTTCAAGTGGAGATAAATCATAATAGGTAACATACATATTTAATAAATAAGTACACTATGACGTACACATGAAAACCTCAACGCAACTGTTATTGCATGCAATTCAGTGTTAATTTAGTTGTTTCCAGTTAAACGTAGCGGTTTACGGCGCCATCTTCACGTGGCTGCGAAACACTATCGGCATGTCGTGTTAGACACGGCTCGTACCGTCACATGGCGGGTATTGGCTGCTGGTATCACGGACGTTACAAATACTGGCGTTAACTGCAATGAATAGTAGACAGTTTAATAAAAGCAGAGTCGTAGTCTACTACAATTTGATAATAAATACAGTATTCAACTATTTTAAGTTACGTTATTTTCCCGACGCAGGAAAGAAACAGTTAAAATTGCAAAGATTAGTCGCTATGACCTTGTACTGTTCAAACTAATAGCAAGCTAATCTAAGTCAACGAACAATTTAAGTAATTGTTACGATCGCAAAGTTTAAAATGAAGAAGCCATGAAACGCAAAGTCTCTTGCAGTTTTATTACTAGATAAATAGTATACGATGTCGAAAGTATACCACGTTGTTGCCTGATTAAAGTTAAACATATTGTTTGATCGAAGTGTATCCAACTGACTGGAGCGTATACATATGTATATCTATGATTTGCACAATTCTCAGAAACAATTACTTTTTAAACCATGGGCACACGTTAGACTACCCCATCCTTGACACATAGAGGAAAAAAGGAAGATGAGCAACACCGTTCTGCGTAAGCGCCACGTAATAATTTTATTGTGGTTTCCTAATTTAAAACAGAGAAGCGTCTTTTTTTTTTTTTTTTTTTTTTTTTTTTGCAAACCACCAACATTTTAAACTATCTATAACTTAAAGGTACTTACAGCCTACGTATTACATATGACAGTTAACAACTGTCCTTGATTTGCCGGCTTAACATTGTATGTATTTAAAAACTCTACATTAATCATTTCGTAAATTTCTTGGTTTCTATAAGATAATAACATGAATAATTTAATGCGTTTAGTGAAAATATTTTAATTTATTGGGTAGGTAAATGTCTGCGAAAATATGTTATACACAAGACATTATTTACGCCCACAAAATGTACATGCGAAGACCTATAAACATAATGACAAGAAATAATTTAACATGTACTTTCAATGCGAATTATTTTTTCATTACATTAAGATTGTTGCTCTTCGCGGTATGCATAAAGGAAAAGTATGACAATTTTGAATTTGAAATCTAACTATAGGAACACTTACTGAACTAAGTTTATTACTGTAAAGAGAAGTAACACTTCCAAACTACGAAACTAACACTATTTCGTAGCATAAATATAGCGTACCTGGTAGGCAACAGAATGCATGCATCCTCACATGATATTCCTCTCAAACAGTTCGCAATAAAGTGTTCCATAAAGGTGACGTGTATAAGTATGTGTATTACATCTTTGAGAAGCAATTAAAACACCCAAGTGTTACACACACATTAGTAGGAACATACAATTTACTTTTATTCTTGATGCAGGGAATGTTTGTATTCCACAATAGTTCTGCAACAGATTAAGATCAACGTAAAGTAACATCATTCACAGAATATTTCATTAGTGTTGACTAGGTTTTATTAATTTCAGTGTAAACATTCAAAAATGCCGATTCGTATGAGTGGATATCTCCCTCGCGAGTTACTGTACGACACTGTTCGCACGTAATATTTTCTACCCCTTTTGTATAGAGAATTACATCACGGCATTTGAACTTGTTGAGACGGTATTGTGAACTTATTGAAGTGTCTATAATGTTATTTACAATGATTGTCCACCATAACCTGTTAACTGAACACACCAACACACGTGTACACAGTATTGCCTATATACTCTCCTGGCTCTCTATCGCTGCAGCCATAACTGTCTTACAGACAGTTGCAATAAGAGGACCATTTTTGTTACAAATCTCACATTACTCAATAAAACATCTTCAGATGTTTCAATATCCCGACGGTACAAAAGTTGAATCCAATTAGAGTGTGGCCACACCTGTTACATTTGTAACGGTTGAATGTATCAGCAAGCATTTGACGAGGGTTTGAAGACCCTACCAGTCCAAAACAATTTTTAGAGTATTAGCGTTCGGTTTCCGATATTTAGAGTCCGGTAATTTTCGCGAAAAAAATTTTGCAGCACTTTGTTTCAGTGCCTTACCGTGCGCACCTGCATCTCTGCTATGTGGTCAGTGATTGGATGCCGTAACACCCAGCGTGTGGAGGTTAAACCCGCAAATCACAGACGTGATGTGTGACAGTTATCCGTGTACTGATTGGCACAGTCAAATGAATAACAACTCTGCAGAAAAACACTCTGCCAATAGGCATGAAGTTGAGCTGCAGGTGTGCACGTAAGACACTGAAACAAAGTGGGGCAAAAATCTTTTCGCGAAAACTACCGGGCCCTACCGATATATTATAAACGTAGGGCTGCAAAACTCTATATTCAATATATTAAACCTAAGTGTCCTGTATATTTTCTACTTTATCTTTCGTAAGGAATCGCCTCACTACTTCTGTGTTCGTAGTTCAGGAACATTCTGTATTATCGCGATTATTCTTTTGCAGTACGTGTGACGGATATGTTCTCAAATTTCTTCTTTGCGGATTCTAGGGGTCTTTCAATTTAAGTTTTTTAATAGATTATAATTAAATACCAATAATTTTCTTTAACAGCCACAGATGATATTTCTTAATATATTGAAAATTATTTTGAGGTCTACAAAGAGTAATGTGCATAATTTTCGTGACTCCTGTTCCTGTTAAGAATGAAATACGGCACAGTTTCATCACAGCAGAGCTACGGACGCTGTAGCACTCGGAAGGACAAGGCTGGTCATTCGCTTCTGAGAAGTCAAACATCCAGAGTGATGGAACGATACTGATGGCCAGGGACGTTGCTTGGCCGGAGGGGGAGGGGGGTGTTGATACTACTGGCTGTGAGTAAGAACAGCTGTACGAGGCCTCAGGCCGACGACCAATCGGAATCTACATGCAATATCCGTGCTTCTCGTAAGCTCTTTCATTAGTGATAACTAGGGCCCAATAGTTTTCGTGAAAATATGTTTGCATCACTTTGTTTCAGTGCCTTACGTGCACACCTGCATCTCTGCTATGTGGTCAGTGATTGGATGCCGTAACACCCAGCGTCTGGAGGTTAAACCCGCAAATCACAGACGTGTTGTGTCACAGTTATCCGTGTACTAATTGGCACAGTCAAATGAATAACGACTCTGCACAAAAACACACAGCAAATAATCATGAAGTTGAGCTGCAGGTGTGCACGTAAGACACTGAAACAAAGTGGGGCAAATATCTTTTCGCGAAAACTGTCAGGCCGTACTGATAACGAAGAGTTTACAGCTCGGGGACTGGTTTAAACCTCAGAGGTACCGTTAGGTGCGACCGGGCGAGGGTGACAATGCGGTGGTTCGTCGTTGCCTTCAGCAGGATGGGCGTCAAGTGACGAACATAACATACAGGCCTGGACCTGGGGAAGTGAACGTACAATTCCTCTCCGAACATGAATCGAAACCAGGACCGTTAGTTCACTGACTAGAAGCGTAAACCACTGAGCCAAGTTGTCTGACACATAATGACTACGGACATTACTATATGATGAATAGCGATATAGCTGAAACTACATGTAAAATTATGTTAATACACCGCCAAATACCGGAATTCATTTTAAATCACCAACAAAAAGCAAATTATCCAAAACTCTGTGTTTCTTCAAATAGCCTTTTATTACTTCTCATAGAAAACTAATTTTTTTAAAGTATTCAATGAAGAAAATGCATTTTTCAGAAAATTAAAAAATTTGCCCTGGGCTAATTTGAAATCGTGAAAACAGATTAGGTCTGCAGTGTTAATTTTCGGCTATATTCATCAGTCTATTATTTAGTAACTTGCTTATTCCAAGAACATTTCCTTCTGAAAGTTATTTGATGCAATTTAACACTGATATCTGATTAAACAATTTTACAAACCATAACAAATTTAGTATGCAATATAATTTAGTTCTAATTCAGAGTGTTGAGGATATCATAGAAAATATGTGTTCATAATTTCTATTTGCACAATTATAATAATAAAATAATAATAATTGTGCCATTTTTCTGTCTCCTAACCTGTACAGTCCTGCAAATTAAAAGTTCTACGTAGTGTTCAAAGTTTGAGTTACGACGTTTCGCCTTATTTCACCACGTGCCTAACACATTGGTACTAGTAACTAAAACAATAACGCATAAACATGTTTTCTCCTCTTGTTCGTGTCCTTTCTTTCTTGTGTTTTGTGTCGCAGGAAAGTGTTTCTGACTATGTATTCCTGTGTTATTTCCCATCGTCTGTGTGTACTACATCATTCTGAAAGTTTGTATCCGCTGTACTGATACATCCTGTACAACTGTGTTGCTAGATATAATGTAATAAGCGTGGTAAATGTAACGTTAGAAGTAAGTGTTACTTAGTTTTAAAATCCTCGCGGACGCATAGTAATAAAACATAAATTAATTCATTTATCGCACCGTTCTGAATTTTATTTGTTTACGTAGTCGTGTGGTAATAGCGAAGGTGATATTAGTTATTTGTTTTCAACAGTCGGTTTGTAAAACTACCAACTTAACTTGTGGTGCCTATACGCCCCTCATTATATACTCTGAGGATAATAAACTCAGTGCTGTGTTTTGTAAATTATTTCGTTATAGTTACATGTCCTGTCAACCAAATTTTGTAATTTTACTCTAACTCTGCGAAAATTATGTTTGGTAGGTTTGTATACCTATGTTTTATGCTAGTGCTGCTAAATGTTGGTTTAGGCAGGAACTGTTCGTATATACAAGTAAATCCTTTGCAGTTTTACACTCTTTACCCTGTATTTTATAAGAGTGTTATTTTACAAAGAAAATCGTTGTACTTTTACAAGGATTTATAAAAATACAAAGCAAATCCATTACTTAGAGCGTACCATAGAGGGATGAAGCAGGTGAAGGAAGGTAGCCAGAGGTTGTCGGGAAGATGGGCGCCACCTAGCACAGCAGATATTTGGCGGCAGTGGGTAATGAAGGCGTGATAACAGAGGCAGAGGTCAGAGGTCGCACATGCCGGGTTGTGGGGGTGTCCCATGTACATGGAGGAGAGGGAGGGGGGTGACCTTGGAGCGGCATTGTTCGCAGCAGACACAATGGGGCGTGTAGCACGGCGCCTATGGCAAAGGCACCCGGCGTCTGGACGGCTTCCTACCAGCCTCTGTTGTCTATTACTTCAATATTCTCCGTTCACTCTTACCTGAGTTTTGCAATAAACAAAGCTAATTATAAGCAATACTGTTCATTGGCTGCCGACCGCCGTGCACTGTGATCTTGCATAAGAAATATATAAATTTACCACTACATCACCTAGTAAATATACAGGATATTTAGAAAAAATGGTAATTGAATCCATCTCATGATCCATATAATATACGTATCACAGAGTGTTTCAGTTACCATTTTTTTAAACGGTCTTTGTAATATTTACAGGCGTTGCAAACACCATTTACGATGCTATAGGTAATTCAGGATAAAGTGAGCACTAAAGATTTAACCTTTGAAAAAAAAACTAGCCGTTACTACATATAAGTCACCATTAGCAAAAGTTACTTTACTGCTTGTATGGTTGGTAGCGATTCGTCGCATGTAGTACCGTGTATTTTCCTATTTGAATACAACATTATTGAAAGAACATCAGATGAAATCGATCTCTCTGTATTTAATATACTTCAAAATATTTACTTATGATCTTATTGACATTCCTACTTACAGTACAATTAGACTCGATTGGCGGCAGGAGAATGTGACGCTGTCGTCGACCTCACGTCATCTTGCTCGTCACAGCTTGCGCCGCGCTTCAGACAGTTCAAAGTTCCACCGACAGGTGGCATCAGAGGTAGGTTCTCGCCATGGCCTTGGTTATCGCCGTTTTTTCGCCGCCACGCCATTTGCATCATTTGCGTGTGTATATTTTGTCTCTGCGTGTGTTTGTCCATTGTGCGTATATACAGATTCAAAAGTATTGGAAATTACTATGAATATTATTGCCAAACTATGTGAAACCATCGGTAATCTGTAAATTATGTTTTACGTTTGCCAGCCTAGAAACAACATACTTTTTATTTCACATTCTAAGAAAATACGTTATTTATTGTTTCTGAAGTGCGTCGTCGTTGTTCGTGGCAGTAGAACTGAACGAAACTTGAATTCTTGAATTGCGTGTGTCATGTCTGTTTTTAGTGGCGGTTTTAAGTTACAAATTCAAATAAAATATGCCAGCATTTACGAGATTCGGAACGGCAATAGTGCATGTTGTTTAAATTAGTCGATGGAGAGAAACCAGCGTTATGAGACATTAACG
>PNEQ01066181.1:0-15225 GCA_003012365.1 Medauroidea extradentata | reverse complement strand
ACACCTATATATGTTTATTACTATAATTAGCGAACGAAACGTCCGTATAGTTTATTTACAAGTTATTTAACGACTAACTCACCGTTAAACGTACGAGTTCCTTGGCATACTTGCCAATATTTAGAAATGTACGATAATCTGAAAATACCGAAAATTTAGGTCAGTAAAATTACCACTGTAAAATCAAATCGAAAACATCACAAACAAACATAATATTTTGATTCTTCAAAGTATTTTTTGACATTAACACGTCAATGTTTTGCCTACAGCGAATGCTTTTTGCGTATATCCATTTTCCGTTCCAGTTCGTCCGCACCATGGTGTTTTGATGGTTTTGATGGGGAATGTATGGCTTGTCTGGAAAATAATATTGGGTGGCTGGCTACTGAATACTGTTGATTAAGCAGGCTGTTTCCACTGCAAGGAATGCGTCCAGCTTGTCACATAACGCGTTTACGAAAACGTAGTAGGTATACTATACTCGGTTGTATTGGTCACATGATTGGATATACTCAGTCGTTGGAGTTTTGACGGGTTTTTCCATGTGTACTTTAACTCGAAGAATAGTATGTTGGCGGCCTATTTAACAAATGTGGCAAAAATATGAAGAGGCATTATATTTCAGTCGCCGATCTTGCAGACATGAATTACTATACCACGTTCAGACAGTGCGGAATATCCTTTGTACAGGTACAATATAGTACATATATGGCATTTCAATGGCGTACTAGTATTATATACTGTAGAAAAGCTTGAGTTAACCACCAAAATTTTCACAGGATTAAGGGAATATAAAATGAACGTTCTCTGACACACAACTGCTCCTTTAGCATTAATCGAGTATTTACTAAATTTTAAATGTAAAAAAATTATATGTTCAGGATGTAACTACACCATCCCTAAATTACGTTCTCTTGGCGAAAATTTTACTTAATAAACTCCTCCACACTTCTCGTCCAACAAAAACTCTACATTTAGAATTCATCTTGTTTGCTCAACATGCACTCAAGCGCCTTACAACACATTTACTATTGTGTATACAGGCGGAAGAGACTGTTTGTTTAATTCCTACGCGCGCTTTACTATCCTTTTCTCGTATATTGGTGTCTCTGTACCTTGCGCCCGAGCGGCGAAGAGATCGAGTTGAATATTTTAATATCCCGAACAGCACTAGACCATACTGACTCAAGGTCTACGACAGGTTTTAGAGTAATGTCTACTCATCGAGTAGGGTAGATAGAGTAAGGTTTCCGTTAAACGCATACAGAGGTACATACGCTGCCCTGGCTCCGCCCACGTGAGGACGGCGGGTGAAATGTGACTTGGTTGAAATGTTTGGTGAAGTACGGAGACAGATACGACCTGGCAAGACACGTGCAGTACATATGTGCTGTGTCTGTCTGAGGTCATTGCGTCGTATCTCCTGGCCTTCACTTCCGCTTCTGGACCAGGACACAGAGCAGGCCGTCCTACAGAGCACAAGCCAGCGCGGAAGTACTTACGCAGCTCGGTCAAAGAAACCAAATGTATTAATCTTTTTTTACCATGTATGTTTCATCTTGTAAACATCACATTCCTTCCTGATTAAAAAATCAGATTTGACGTTAAAATATGTCAAAATCAAAATTACACTATATTTGTATTCGTCCATAATGAGTTGACTGAATTACATAATTGATAAATTTCTAAAAAGAAAACCTAAAAAAATGTCAATAAAAGTGTATTTTATACTTTACTGTTATACAACACTTAAAACGGTATTTATACTCACAAAAGAATTGTGAAAACAAAAAAAAAAGTATTCTTCAAAGAATTTTTAAAACTCGAAATACATTTCTGCATGAAATATCAGTGTTCTCTTTAGTACTTCTAGAAATATTTCGCGTGGATCATAATTTTTCTGTAACTAATTTTGTTTTAGTTATTATTACAGTTCCCAAAGTCTGCCATAACGACGCAGAAACTGTACTTTGCAAAAAAAATGCTTAGGTCTACATTTGGTACAGACATTAAACAAAACATGTTTATCTCGCTGAGCAGGTCTAAACGCCACATACTTCGAAATAGTTTCCTGGTGTAAGTAACGTTTACATTATATACAAACCACAACATTACCAAACAGTAGGCCACTTCTGTGAGAAAAATATGCGGTGTCGTTATCGCCAGTCGATAAATAAAAGCTATGTTCCCTTCTTCAACAGAATATTTGAAATTGAAAAAAAAAAAAATACAGTTCAAAATTACATTTATTACATATAGTGTTTTATGCAGTTTTGGTGCTATGTACATTTGCAAATATTCTACTGAGGATTAAAACATAAGTTCAAGATCCAAATCTTTGAAAGGCTCGTCAAGTACAGAAGACTGTTAACACAGGAGGACATGGGACGAGTGTAGCTAATTAAAAGGAGTGGTGTATGACATACATAACACGGAACATATATAAAATTATATTTAGGTACTCACGTCCAGAAAGATAGTCATATACCACTGTAACTGTGTACTAGGCAATCTGGCCGGAAGTGCGACGTCAGGTTTTAATAAAGATACATGTACATCAGTGATCGCACTCAGGTTTATTCTGTAAAGTGTAATTGCATCAGCTGCTCGAAGTGACCTCTACCGCATGCGATACATGCTGTGGAGCGTAGGAAAACTGTGTCACATACATAAAGCAACAAGCATGTTCCTTGTGGTGTGAAACGCAACAGTTTCTCAAACAGTATGGTGACACACGCACCTTCCTGCACTCTAAATCTGAGTTAGTGAATATTCACTGACTCACGCTGATGGATGGAGCAGTTCCAACAATTTGAATGAGTGAAAATAGTCATAGTTTAATTAGTGAATATTCACTTATTTCCTTTAAGTGCTAACATCTCACAGGTAAATCAGTAAATCTTCACCGTTTTTTCGGTTGTTTTCAAAGAATAGTTTTCACTTATTGAATCAGTGAAAGATTGCTGAAAAATCTGTGGACATTCACTAATTAACTTGTGAAATGTTGGCACTCGTTATCGCAATCAGTGAATAGTCACCAATTTTACAATAGTTTCTCACTGATTCAGTTTGTTGAAACTGCTCCATACATTGGGGTGAATCAGTAAATATTCACTAATTCAGATTTAGAGTGTACACACAAGGCAATGGTTTTTACACTATCGTGTTGTCTCCATGTTGCCTACTACCCATTTCCATCGCTATAACCATTTTAAGGTATAATAATATATCTCTAGAAACATGAGTAACTAAACAAAATGTCCTATTATATCTCATATACCTCACCTGTCTATTGTAAACACTTGCCAATGAAATCGTTCACATACTGTTCATGTACTCACAACTAGGGACCTGTATTTTGGGTAAATATATTTCTCAGCCAGTTTGTTACAATGCGTTATATGTACACATACGGGGGGGGACGTAAACCGCGGAAAAGCTCGCGGGTACAGGTACAGGTAGCCAGACCTAAATCAATACGCCTCTGTTGTCAATCGTATGGGCGTAGTAACACCGTGAAAGTTGGGTTATTAAACTTGTTAAGTGACTACAATTCAACAACCGCTACAAATGGAACGCTGACCTTCCAGATTCAATTCAGATGCGTCACGACACGAATGTAGGGGACAAAGAGTGGACACCATCTCATCCCATACGTTGGAAACATGGGGTCATCCCTGTTATTACGCATGCATTATTGTAGGTGTACGTCTGTAGCAACCCATCCTAGAGAATAAAGAACCGGAATGACACACGGGAAAAATAAGTGCACGTGTCTAAACACGCTCAGACAAACCGTTTCTGAGATACACGCACTCAAAAATCGAAGCAGTATGGCAATGCCGACAGATAGGCAACCCGTTTAGCCCGTACTTGAAGTCTTGCTTCCGAGGAACAATAGCGATGTACATACATATCATTACCGAGAGGTATGCAACACACACGACAAAAAGGAATGGGGAGGGAGAAACTTGAATGCAGGGGCGCAGGCAGGACGTATTTATTGTTACGTGTAATGCAGTAAAACTAAAAATATTTTATTGTTTAAATATGCTGAAAACACAAGAGCTACAATGTGTAAGTACCGGCACGTACTGTGATACGGCAGTGATTATATCCTTTACATTTACATTGTACGAAACAGTTGTAATTACACCTTGTAAGTTACTAAGCAGCATGTGTTCAAACTGTCCTCTATCCATCCCAACACAGGCACACACATGACGCACAAACGTGGTCTGCACCGCACACAGATGATCGTTGGTTACAGCAACATGCAGTCTGGCAATATATTCCACGACGCTTTCCATAGTTTCATGGTGCACTAGTTCCTAATGGAATCCCCACAAGAAGTAGTCTAAGGGACAGAGATCCGGTGACCTTGGTGGCCAGGATACACGTCCATCCCTTCCTATCTACTACTATGGACATATGGGATCTAATTCCTGGTGAGCTGCTACAGTTTAATGTGCCGGTGTCCAATAATGTTGGTACTACATAACGTGTCGCAGCGCTAGTGGAACATCGTCTAAGAACTCCCGCTATACTCCGCGGATAAACACAGCTCACCAATCTCCTGTGAGTCTGTCAGGGAAGAGATACGGTCCTATCAACCGTCTTCCCAGGATATCGCTCCAGATGTTTATGTTCCATCGGATCTGACAACCCCTGGCACGAATGGCATGAGGATTGCCGTGATATCAATGGTAGTGTTGTGCCAACTAAGTACACTTTCTTGGTAAAATGAGCTTCCTTCATCAGTCCATAGGATGTTACTAATAATGCCCTGGTCTTGTTGCAGTGACGTCAGCATCCAACATACTGTAGACGGCGAAGTCGATCTCCCTCAATTACGTATTGTACGGGACTGTATTAATATTTGTTACAGCACATCGCCATGCGTTGCGCGAGCTTAAGGGCGCGGTCTACCGCAATTTTCTTCGCCATATGTAATATTTTTTACTTGTACCAGATTATTTTTCTTATTTTTTTATCTCTCATAGTTTTCGCGTAATGGCTTGTTAAAGTCGTACTTTGCATGTTTCCGTTTTAACGACCACACTAAAACCAACTGATATACCAAACTCAAAAAAAATCACAGTGGATAAAAACATTGCAGGCAACAATGTCATGCTCATAAAAGTGAAGAATAACAATTAATTTTTGTTAAAAAAATTATGGAATTTTTAAAATTTTTATTTTCAGTTTCAGCATTTTTTTAAATACAAATAATTTATATTCTTTATTTTTATGAGCATGACATTGTAGCCGGCAATGTCTTTATCCAATGTGATATTTTTTAGTTTGGTATATCAGTTGGTAGTCCTTAAAACGGAAACATACAAAATACGACTTTAACAAGCTATTACGCGAAAACTAGGAGAGATAAAAAAATTTCATAAGAGCCAATTTTGTCACATTTTGTGTCTAAAATAAGAAAAAATATCTGGTACAAGTAAAAAATATGGCGATGAAAATTGCGGTAGTCGCGCCCTTAAGGAGGCATCCATTGATAACATCTGCGTTAGCGCCTTGGCAGCATGTCACCATGGACGTGCTACACGGGTTGCCTACCAGTCGGTATTGCCCTAATATTTCACTTTTAGTACGGTTTGTCTGAGCGTGTTCGGACAAGTACACATTTTTGTTCTTTATGTCAATCTGGTTCTTTATTCACTAGGAAGGGGTGTTACATATGTACATGTACAGAAATACATGCATGATAACAGAGGCGACCCCATGTTTTCATCGCATGGGATGTGTTAAGTGTTTATTCCCTACATTCGTGTCGTCACACATCTGAATGACATCTGGTAGGTCAGCGTTCCATTTGTAGTGGTTGTTGAATTATCATCACCGAATATGTTCATTAACACAACTTTCACGGTGATATTACGCCCACATATTTGACAATAGAGGCGTGGTTACTGTACTCATTGTTCTTGATTAATGTCTGGCTACCTGTACCAGTGAGCTTTTCTGCAATTTACTTTCCATCCTGTATTCAGCTCTTCTCCGTGGTCAGTGAACTGATGTTTTTAGCCTACTTTCCGAAGGGAAAAGTAAGCTTATGAGATCACATTTCTTTATGTGTGTCTGAGTGTGTGTGTATATCTCCCTTAAAAACTTTTGAACCAGTGGACCGAATATCATCAAACTTTGTACACGTACAAAACATTGTAACCTAACTTGACTTCTATGTATTTCGTTTACGCCATGTTTATGTTTTTCCAATGGCGGCCATTTTAAAATTTTTGGTCAACCACTATATCTAAGGAACCGTACACTAAAATTTCCTCAAACTTAGAACACATATACTACATACAAATTTGACTTGACTTTTGTGTATTTCTTTATCATGTATGCATATTTTCACAATGGCGGCCAATTATATAATTGAAGCATAGTATCAAATAATTAAAATTTTTTTTTAATTTTACTAAACTTGGTACCGACATACCTCATACAAATCTGACATGAATAGTGTCAATTTAGTTCATGCACTGTTTATATTTTCAAAATGGCCGCCTATTTTATAATTTTGGCATAGTATCACATTTTCTTAGGATATATTTATCAGAACGTCACCAAACTTGGTACACATATATAACATAAAAAGCTGAGTTGAATATTGTGTATTTCGTTCATCTTGTGTGCATATTTTCAAAATTGCTGCCATACATGTATATTTAGCATAGTATCACCTATCTTAGGATACATTTATCACAACGTTACATAACTTAGTACACATATACTATATACAAAGCTGAGTTGAATATTATGTATTTCGTTCATCTGTGTTCATATTATCAAAATAGCGGCCATTAAAATATTTTTAACATAGTTAATAGTTTTAGCATGTACCTTAGAATATATTTATCCGAAAGTTACCAAACTTGGTACACATGTATTACATACAAAGCTAAGTTAAATATTATGTATTTCGTTCATCCTGTGCTAATGTTTACAAAATGGCGGCCATTTATATATTTTTAGCATAGTATCACATTTCTTAGGAAATAATTTTCACAACTTCACGAAACATGGCACAAATATACCACATACAGAACTGACTTGAACATTATGTATTTCGTTCATCCTGTATTCATATTTTCAAAATGGAGGCCACTTTTTTTATTTTAGCATAGTATCACATTTCTTAAGAAATATTTTTAGAACGTCACCAAATTTGGTACACATATACTACATACAATGTTTACTTGACTGTTGTGTATTTCTTTAATCGTGTGTGCATATTTTCAAAATGGCGGCAATTTATATAATTTTAGCATAGTATCACATATCTTAGGATACATCAGAATTTCACTAAACTTGGTAATCATATACTTCATACAAAGCTGACTAGAATATTGTCAATTTAGTTCACGCTGTGTTCTTATTTTCAAAATGGAGGAAATTTTTCCATTTTTAGCATAGTATCACATATCTTTGGATACATTCATCAGATCTTCACCAAACTTGGTACACATATGCTACATACAAAATTAAGTTAAATGTTCTGTATTTCGTTCATCTATATTTTTAGTGTAGTATCACATTTCTTAGGAAATACTTGTCACAACTTCACGAAAGTTGGTACACATATTCTACAACCAAAGTTGACTTGAATACTGCGTATTTCGTTCATACTGAGTTCATATTTTCAAAACGGTTGCCATTTTTTATATTATTAGCATAGCATCACATATCTCAGGAGATATTTTTAGAACTTCACAAAACTAGGTACACAAATACTACATACAAAGTTGACTTGACTGTTGTGTATTTCGTTCATAATGTGTGCATATTTTCAAAATGGCGGCCATGTATATAGTTTTAGCATAGTATCATATATCTAAAGAAATATATTTCAGAATTTCAGCAAACTTGGTACACACATACTTTACACAGAACTTAGTGGAATATTGTCAATTTAGTTTATGCTTTATTCATATTTTAAAATGGAGGCCATTTTTATATTTTTAGCATTGTATCACATATCTAAGGAAATATTTCTCAGATCTTCACCGAACTTGGTACACATATGCTTCATACAAAGCTTCACTTGAATATTGTGTATTTCGTTCACCCTGTGTGTATATTTTTAAATGGCGGCCACTTTTCTATTTTTAGCATAGTGTAATATATCCTAGTAAATATTTTTCAAAATTTAACCAAACTTAGTACACATATACTACAAACAAATCTGACTTGACTTTTCTGAATTGCATTTATCCTGTGTTCATAATTTCAAAATAGTGGCCATTTGTATATTTTTAGCATAGTATCATGTACCTTAAGAAATATATTTCAGAATTTCAACAAACTTGGTACACATATACTACATTCAAAGTTGACTTGTATATTGTGCATTTCGTTCATCCAGTGTGCATATTTTCAAATTTACGGCCATTTTTATATTTTTAACAAAGTATCACATGTCATAGGGAATGTTTTTCAGAATTTCGCCAAACTTGGTACGTATACTACATACATACAATGTTGACTTGAATATTGTGTATTTAGTTCATCCTGTTTTCGTACTTTGAAAATGGCGGCAATTTTTATACTTTTAGCCTACCATGTGAGTTATCCTAGGAAAAATATCTTTTTAGAATTTTACCAACCTTATTATACTCAATTTCATATAAGTTTGGATAAATCTGACAGCAACTTACGGGCAATAATTTGTGATATTTTGTTATTTTTGTCACTACATAAGACAAACTTTGCAGTATAAATGCTGAAATGGACATTTCAGGTTCATTTTAGAGTTAAAAATGCCTTGCATTGTGCAACAAATCACGAAATACTACAAAATTATTGCCCATAAGTTGCTGTCAAACTTTATCCAAACTTATATGAAACAGAGTATACACATATGCTACATACATAGGTGACTTAAATATTTTCTACGTCGTTCGTCGTGTGTGCATACTTGTAAAAAAGGCTACCATTTACATATTTTCAGCACAGTATTTCATATCTTAGGAAACATTTTTTTTTCAGAACTTTACCAAACGTGGTACAAATATAGTGCGTATAAAGTCGACTTTGTTCATTTTGTGTTCTTATTTTTGCAATTGCGGCCATTTTTATATATTTAGCACTGTATTACATATCTTAGGAAACATTTTTCAAAATTTCACCAAGCTCGTTACACATGTAATATGCACAAAGCTGACTTCGATATTGTGTATTCCACTCATCCTATGTTAATATTTTTTAAGTGGTGGACATTTTATATATTTTTAACACAGTGTGCTATATCTTAGGTAACTTTTTTTATTTCACCAAAAAAAACTGACTTGACTGCTGTGTATTTCGTTCATTCTGTGTTCATTTCTTTTTTTCAAAATGGTTGCCTTTATAATAGTATCCCATATCTTTGAAATTACTTTTCAGAAATTCATCCAACTTGGTACACATAGGTCTACATACCGCATACAAAGCTGACTTTACTTTTGTGTAATTTGTTTATCCACCTGTAATATTTCGATAATGGCAGCTATTTCAATTTATCTTCACGATACAAAGACATCCCGTAAAAATTTTTCCCCCTATTTATTGAACCGGTTACTCGCAATTTATTTAGCAAACTGACTTATCTTTAGTATATATCGTGTATCATGCGTCTAAATCAACAGCATATTATTCCAAATAACGTAAACTATTTTAACTCTCATGAATAATTTGCACCCATTTTTGAGGAAAGTAGGCTTATCAGTTATGCTGGTAACTTCTTGTTTACTCTCATGCGTCTATTCTTAATATCTGAAAACAAATCACAGACATTTGATATCTCAGTAACCTTATTATGATTGCTACTATCAAATAAGCAATTTCCTTACACAAAGACACACTGCCAATAAAAAAGACGCAAAACAGCAAATGTGTACGTAGGGCATTGAAACAATATTGTACAGAAAACTTTCCAGAAAATCAGAGACTCCTACTTAACACCAAATGCGAAATGATCTAATAGTCATCCAAGGATCAAAGATTTGTGGAAAAAAATCCCGTAAGAAATGCTGCAAAACAGTTCTTTCGAGACGTGACCAACAAAAAATTTGCAACTTTTTTTCAATGTTTGACATATTGTTTTCCTATTGGCATTAATTTTGTGGATGTCGTGAAGGCATTTGATTTTTATGGATTCCGGACCTACTAAAAATATTTTATCTCACATAACTTTCCGTATTTCTACAGCCACATATTGCACTATTACTTATTTTTGAATCAAAAAAGTTCCGAGACTTTTAAATGTTTGGTGCAGTGGGAATTTACAATTATAATTTATTGGTTTTGGACATACGCTATTGCTGATGTTTTGCTGATAAAACTTGTGTTGAATGACAAAATACAAAGAAGAACAAAAAACAGATGTAAATCACACACAAGAAAATAGAAAACCAATTCCAGAAGAATTCTGTCAGTTATTTTTATGTGAGACAGCAAAGAATTCTACAGATATAATTCAGTCGAATATCAACACAGCACACAGACACAAAAGACAGACACAATTTTAGAACCAGATACCCAAATTATATAAAAAAAAAAAAAATTGGAAGTAGACAAAAAAGTGAACAGTGGACAACAAACAAATGACAATAGAAAACACAATACAGGTTAAAACAACGAAAAAATGCAATGTTTCGGGAATCTTCAGGCTGAAACACAGCTGGTCGGAACACCAAGATGCGAATGAAGACGGGAATAGATCGCAATTCCCGAAACGTTGTGTTTTTTCGTTGTTTTGAACTTGCGTTGTGTTGTCTATTGTCTTTTGTTCGTTGTCCACTGTTCACTGTTATTTGTCTATTTCCAACTTTTTTTTTTATTTGGGAATCTGGTTCTAAAATTGTGTCTGTTTTTGTGTCTGGGTGTTGCGTCGACATTCGACTGAATTCTATCTGTAGAATTCTTTGTTGTCTCACGTAAAAGAAAACCGAGAGAAATTCTCTGGAATTGTTTTTCTATTTTTGTGTGTAATTTGTATCAGTTTTTTTATTCTTTGTATTTTGTCATTCAACATAAGTTTGATCAGTAAAACATGAGCAATGGCGTATGTCCACATACCAAACAATTCTAATAAAACATGTTCTGTTACACTGTGCAGTTACAAACTCAAAAATATATCTTCTCTATTTTCAGCAGGTACAGTATTTACACAACTAAAATTCCAAGTAATATATCGCCTCACTCTCAAATTAACACACCTGTTTGTGCGTATGACAAATGTTTGCCATCGACCATCTTGCAAACAACTGTATAGCCCGACGAATGTGCGCCAGTGTTATAGTCGCTGACAAATACGAACCAATAATGAAACGTTACAGGTTTTGAAAATAAAACGAAAGGGGAATCTCGAAACTAAAATTTTTAAATATAATAATGAATAATGTAAGCAAGTTACACTTAACAAGGACAGAGAATCTAGCAACTTTAAATTGTATAAACTAAATATCTACGAGCAATTAGAAGTGCTAAATTACAAGATTTGCATCAGCTACAGCGAGCTGCATGACACACTTATATGATGCGTAAGTTATAAACAAATTGCACAAAAATTATAGCAAACGCTTTTAAGGTACGGTCATACTAATTTGTTACTTAGAAATGAATAAATAAATTCACACTACTTCCAAAAGGGCCAAAAATTGAATTACAAAATGTAATTGTTAAAATTAAATGCATTTTTCATAACTACTCCATGATAATGATTCTGAGATCAGAATCTTCAATTATGTCGCCAGTGTGTGGGTGTTTGCGTGTAATATCTTCAGTTAAGTGAGTATTTAAGGTAATATAATTCTCTTTGACAGCAACGTCATTAGAGACGGTAAGATACAACTTGACATCGTGAGAGGGAGAGAAGAATCGGCCATGTACATTGTTAAGACCAGATTTCGCCCGAAATGATTACGGGAAACCATGGAAAAATGAAGTCAGGATGGACGGAGACGGTAATCAAACCTGGGCCCTCCCGAATGCGAGGATCCATGTGAAATACTGAACACAAATGGCGACGCATTACTTACGGCAGCTAGTACTGATTCCACAAGAAAGCACATGGTAAAATTATTTTGAAAATGTAATTTCGTTTGTAGCACATGACAACTAAGAAGGTAGTATATCTTCAGCGGTTAACATTCCACCATTGTAATATAAATAATATATAATACAATTAAGCCCTTCACGCAGGTTGATTCATGAGGAGTTTCTTCCACCAACTATACTTATTACATAATTTTTTGAAACAAAAATATCACACACATGTGTGTCCCTGGTTAAAGGAAAATTGACAGCAGCACTGCTACGACTAGTTTACCGAGGGGACACATTTAACACGGTATAGCACAATTAATCTGCACAATTCCTGGCATGTTTGACTGGTGTGGTTTATATGCGACTGTTGATACTCGAAACACAAACAATACTATATGATAAAACAAAACTTATTTGCCCCTGCGCATTATTCGTTATTATTTAAATGTTTCTAACTGCTCTGAAAATACTGGGGAAAAGTACCCACATGAATATTACTTTTTATTTATCAAACTATGATTGCAATAAATAAATCCTGTGTGTCACAACATACGCGTTACTGATAAGATGACTAGCAGCACGCATTATTTCTTGTTATATTCTTTATTTCTCCTGTAATATTTATTATTTTCTGCACCTAAAATACTTGGTAGGGGTTTGAAATATTTAAATTAGCACAACAAATCATATGTTTGCAAGTCTAACAGAAACAAATATTTTATTAAGTAGGCCTACTGCTTTTTTTATTTATAAATGAATAAATGTAAGTATTTAAAATATATTACAAATTAACATAAAATTTGGAAGATAGATTAATCATGTTAAAACCTAATTAAGTCTTCCACGTGCTAATGTAAAAATACAATACAAACTGGCAATTATATTGTTAAGTAATATCCTACGTAGGAAGCAAATTAAAGTATGAAAATGGCCGTAGAATAAATATCAACTGTTTTCAGCAACTTGGAAAGTGACAAATGTATACCAAATTAAAATGTTTATAACAAGACGCGTGATAAAGAAAAGGGGAGGATGAATGACGGTTAAGAAATGAATAGCAAGATATGTTACTAAAATGGCCTGAACAGATCATACGTAAATCATAGTTAAGTACCACGCTTCACGTCCCTGAACACATTTAAGATATCAATTATATTGATCGGACTTTCGCAAAAATTAAAAAGGTTTCATTTCTATTTCCGTGTTTCCCAGTTTTCCCTTATACTATATAACCTGTACATGTTTACAGCATATTGCACGTGCGATGAGAGCTTTTTTTAACGAAATTACTTATTATGCTTACATTTACACCGTTTAAATGAGGAATACACGTTAAAATTAATTACTTCTCAAACCACCAATCTCAGACAAAGTGTTGCACGTAAAATGCAATACATTTTAGACTTATTCTCAATAAGTTAGCAACAAACACGATCTACACTCTCCTTCCTGGCTCACGCTACATATGTACTGCCCATATATTTTGTCAAATACCTATTAAAATTTATTTTTCAATTTTTATAAATGAAACTTTATAGGTTTTTTCCTTTAAGAAGTTTGCTTCTTTAAAAATGCATTTTGTTTTCAGAGTGTTGTGTACCTTCCAGTGCATTATTTTATATTTTTGTGAACTTAGCCTCAATCAATAAACAATACAAAAAGTACAATTTTCACAAAGTAAAACGTATTTTTTCTTTTGTAATTGACTGACAAAGATATTATTTTAACGTTCATAAAACTTTTTAGGTAAAATGTATGCATGATTAGCTATTTGAAGATAAGCCAATCTTTTCTACACGAAACGTTCTTTTGCTAATTTATAAGAGTCAAAATTCATTGAAAATTTGGTAAAATATCAGTGTGTTTACTTGTATTAAATTTTTATTTAATTAATTTACCCATTATATATTTACTCTTTGGAGAAGAGTATTTCGTTATCACCGAAGTTTTAGTTCGGTAAATTGTTTAGTTTTTCTAATAATCGCTACACAGAAACGTCAGAATCGAGATTCAAACAAGTATTATACAAAAAAAAATGCCATCCAAAAATTTTTACTTTGTGAAAATTGTTCTCTACCTGGTACTGATTACTGACCGAAACCTACAAAAATATAAATAAATGAGCTTTAATGTATCCAACGCTCTTTTACGTTATCGATTGTGATTTTTTTTTATTAAACGGTTATTCTCTACTTAAAGTGAATGTACGTTAGGTAAGTCAGCAGAGGTGTTAGTCAACGTAGACGAGTGAGGACAGAGAATGTCGAGGCGAGGGCCTGTAGTTGTCAGTCAGTCAGACAGCTGTCTCATCAACAGTCCAAGAGCTGCTCAGTTGCACCAGCAGAGTGACGTCACCTCCCTCCTTGTAGGGCAGTAGTCGTGTACTACACCCGCGCCTTCTCCCAGCACAGCACAAGGAAGACAGTTTCGCGGGCAGGAACTATGCAGGTCCAAATACGGTGTCTCATGTATTATGCGCGGCGTGAGTTGCCGTGAGACCCAGCTACAGGTGAGAACAAGACATACGCCTCGCCTTCAACTACTAAGTGAAGATGTCACACTTCCACGGACATTACAGGCGAGCACCACTGAAACTCTAAGGACTTGTTGGGTCGTGGTTGGCAAAGTGGCTAGAGCATTTGCCTTCCACCGAGGTGATACGGGTTCGGTTCAAGGCGGGGTCTATCCACGGATTTTTGTATGTTGGAATCGTGCCGGACGATGCGGCTGGTCGGCGGGTTTCCTCGGGGATCTCCCGTTTCCCCCTCGCCTTTAGTACTCACATCGTGTCACACCTCACCAGCGCTCAAGACATAGATGTTAAATACTAACCAAGATCTTTTCACTTCACTTCTAACGGCTGATCATGACCTCTGGTTACATTTCGAATCAAGCCTTAACTGAAGTCTGAGTCTAAAATTACGTTATACCACCTCCTGTCAATTTATCTTGCCGCTAACCGCAGCATGAAGCGGTCGCTAGTGGGTTTAACTAGAGGTCAGATCTGGACTTGTGGTCTGATACATACAATAAATAAAGCTGGATGTCGTTGAATGCTCGTTGTGTTGTGTTTTATAGACACAGCACAAAATAGCTTAGTTGTGTCAATTGTGCTTGTCTTTCTTACTAAAAATAGTCATTTAACTAGCATTTGAATTTAATTTTCATAAAATATAG
>PNEQ01066168.1:0-32011 GCA_003012365.1 Medauroidea extradentata | reverse complement strand
CGCGGCGCCAAACTGACGTGCAGTGTTTACATACTACTCTGTTTCCTATGGAACTTACATCGCTTATATTCGCGGCGCCAAACTGACGTGCAGTGTTTACATACTACTCTGTTTCCTATGGAACTTACATCGCTTATATTCGCGGCGCCAAACTGACGTGCAGTGTTTACATACTACTCTGTTTCCTATGGAACTTACAGAGGCGACCCTACAATTTTATTTGTGGAAAGTTTGTAGTAAAGTCCAACGCTTGCTTCCAACGTTGTTTTTCGAATCCAGATGGCATTTTTCCAGTTACAGCTGTCTAAATAAGGCGTTTTTAGACATTTTGAGGGGACCCAAAATCATGTCTATTAAAAATTTTGCATTTTTAAAATGTTAGAAGCCTAGTTCTTACTGTGTTCTTTTCGTAGATAAACATATTGTGAATAAGTTTAGCTGTTTCTCGTAGAGAAGAATAGGCGCGGCACGCTACAACACTGTTCATATACGTCAGGTGCATAAGCCTTTTACACTATGTTTATTTGCACGTTATTTTTAATTAAATGTAAAATTTGTTACGTATCTGCATATTTTTAACTTATTTCATTCAATTTCACTTCGTTGTGGTAATAACAATTTATATTACTTATAACTTTATATGCAACATGGCTAATCTGCATCATTGGAAGAGGGCACGGTACGCCATTCAGCGTTAAAAATATAAGTTTAAAATTATAATTTACTCGAAGCAAATTTGCAAAATTCAAAACTACCATTCCTATACAGAAGTTTTCGCCAACTTTCAGGCGAGAAATGTATTTCTGAAGAAAAATCTCTTTTGACGCCTAAATTTCTTAACACTTGATTGGGGCGGAAAAGATTACATTTAACGAAGCCATTATTTCGGTTAAATATTTACTTATAAAATTGGTTAATACCGTCTAGGTTTGTTGTTTCTTCATATTGACTTGACTTACAAGAACTTGTAGAGTTAAATGTATGTTTTTAGCGTTTATTTCTCTACCACATTCTCTTAAAGCTGGATACACAACACCCACGTAGCGTATGCGCGTACGTGGGTGTCAAAGTAGAAACACCGAGTAGCGTGCGTGATAGTTGATCAACTTTCTACTTCGTACGTACATACGCTAAATGGTGCTTGTGACTGCAGCATGTGCAAACGTAAAACTCAACGATTAATTTATATTGAGTAATAATGTACCTTGTGTTGATTAATTATTTAATTCTATTCGAAAAATAAAAATAAAGTTTGTTCATATATTACCGACATTTTGTAATGACATAAACAATTTCTGTACATGTCTAGATTAAATATTGTTGTGGAGCCAATCTCAAGTACTTAACGTACGCGTGTGTAACGTACGCGTGTGCGTGTTTGTACGTACGATAAGTGAGGATGTGAATCCAGCTTAAGGCCGTGTTCTTTAGTTTCTGCTGTTTTTTATAATTATTTATTTAAGCTTAAACGAGAGCAGAGATCAAAAATCTGTTTGGTAGTTTTGTTTAGAATGGGCTTTCCGTGATAGCCAATATTTTCAAAGCAAGGAATTAGTCGGTTTAGACTAAAAATTCAATTAACCATAATTTCGTTAGTGTCACAAGCTAAAACCGTAGTATTTACATCCTAGAATAATCAGCCAACACGGAGACGATTTTAAACAAAACTTTTTATTTCGTTAGTTAAAGCTCTTTTGAAATGCTCCTTGTTGATGTAATTAATTGTTGCCAAATCATTATATTTTTCACGATATAGCATTTGACAGTCGCAATTTTGCGAGTTGTGGAGCATACTCTACAATGCTCCTATTAGTTTCTTTTCAGCAATTTTAGTCGCAATAGAATCTGTGTTGTCTGAACAACATATTGATCTAATAAGGTCATAGATTAAATGGTTAGTGAGGCAAAGTTCGATGCCTGTTTCTGAATTTCACATACATCCAGTTAGTACATTTTTAAGTACGGCTGTCTGAAAAGACAGTTTACAGCTATGTTTGAGGACTTAGAAACAATGTTTCTAATGAGCATGGTATATTAGCAATGACATTCCGTCCTTGTCCGAATTGTTTTCATTTTCTTACAGTAGCACAATGGAAACATGTGAAATTAATTACAAACACACTGCAACGCTTTTGAAGGACGTGGTAGGCGGTACCCTTAAGGGTGTTCAAATGCGACAAAACACAATTTTATGTTTATATGAAATATTGTTACTTTTGCAGACGATACTTCTTGTGAGTACATTTAATTCTTACGAAACAATTTTAGATCTCATAGTTTTCTCATAACGGGGTGTAAGTCAAAATTAGCTTGTTACACTGCCATGCAAATTGTCAAAACTGACTGACCTACTTAAACAAAATAATGCACTGTGAACTTATGAGCTGTGCAATAAAACGTTTAAAAAAAAAAACACAACGTAGAATTTTGATTTTTAAAAAAATCGCAAAAGTATACAAAAAATTACAAATTCATCAATAAATAAATACAAAAATAGTTCGCGAGATTTTTTTAATGTTTTAGTACGAATCCCATAGTATGTTATTTCACTATGAACTGTTTCACGTACTTAAGTCAATTTGGTTTTCACTATTTGCATGGCAGCAGAACTTGCAAATTTTGTCTTTGACATCCCGTTAACTATGCGAGCTAAAATTGTTTCGTAAGAGGAAACTGCTCTCACAAGTATCGTCCAAAAAACTAACAATATTTCATATAAATATAAAATCACTTTACCACACTTGAACACCCATAAGACTCGGCTGCGCGTAATGCACGGGGGACCACCCACGCGAATTGCCGCTCGGCTCTGCGGCGGAAATGGGTGGAGTCGTCACGTCTTCAGGGCGTCGTTATCACGGTCCGGTAGCGTTCCAGCGTCCGTGAGGCAAGCGTTTCTTTAGACAACTGTCGCCGGTACGTTCAGCTGCAAATGAAAACCACAGTTCGTACGACGGCGGAGTGTACCTTTCGTATAGCAATTATAAGTGCTTGAAGATATGTCTGTCAGCGCTGGTGAGGGGTGAGGTGGGCATGGGTGGTGAACGTCCCGGCCCCTGACATTACTGGTTACTACAGCCCACGAAGAATTTTACAACAGTCGGTTTCAATGCATCGTGTGCACATATGCAGCCCTGCTTCATGGTCGGTAATTGGTACAGATGATGGTTTATCGCGGGAAAACTTGACTGTTTACTGGGATTCAACGCACGTTCAACTACCATAAAGATTACTGGCTTTCGCTTGTACGTGGAGCGGTTACTCTATTTGACTGAACCAATAAAAATCCCGATATAGTAATATTTGATGCGTGTTATTGGTCTGCGCACAAACACGTTGTGTGGCCCAGCCATACACGTAGCAAGAAACTACGGTGTTTTCAAGGGAATGTTGACACAACATTTTCGCGATATACCATCATCTCTAGTGATTGGCTGTTTTTAACTCTCAGCATCTAGGGTTCTACCCGCTAATCTCAGACGTGTGGTGTCGCAGTAACCTTGTTCCTGTTGGCGCAGTCAGATGAGCCACGTCTGTGCTATAATACGTTCTGCTATAATAACCATGAAGCAGATCGTCTTATGTGCATATAAGACACTGAAACAAACTGATAAATTCTTTTCGTGACAAATCGTGGGCTGTAGTGGTTACTAACGAGGCAAAGATGCCTGCGATGGACTATGAATATTTGTATTTTGTGCCATAATTTTTCTTTGCAGTTAGAAAATTCTTATTTCTTTAACTGCAATTCGATCTGTAGCAACATTAACGACAAAAATATATTTACGATGTGTAAAATTGTATCAGTATGTATTATATTCCGGAGTAATATTACAAGTTCCAAAAATTTACCTAGAAGAAAAGTTAAGACACAAAATAAAAATTCAAAATTATGACTATCACTCACTCTTAAGGCAAATATCACTAATTTCTAAGGCTTCTATGGTGATTTTTTTACACCAAACCGAGCACGGAACCTGTGATGAATAAAAAAAAAAGAGGCTATTACCGAATTTCTTGAAATAAAATACTCGCAGGCTTGTTTCAAGACAGCCGACAGTTTGCTTTAACGACTAAATTTTTCCCTGAAAATACACCAATGTATTTCTAAATTGGTTCTGTTCGTTCAGTTTAGCATCTTTTGATGATCACTTTTTTTGTTTAAGTGGGGGTGATCGCACTCCACCCCTTTGTATTTATCAGTCCCTGACCTAAGCAAGACAATATACCTCTGTTTTGTTGAAAATAATTTTAACTGTGTAGTCTAGACAAAATATATATATGGTCTCGTGTAGTTATCTGATTAAAGAAAATTTCCTTAGATAAGTAATTATCTAAAGTGATAGCTGGTGTTTTCTGTCTGGGAATAATTAGCATAGCAGAAATAACAATAATAGGAATGATGGATTGTGGCCGGAAGCTGCGCCTAGCGGCGATGGCACCACTTGTTCCGCGTGCCGGCGCCGTCCTTATCGCTCCACTTTGTTTCCGGAACTCAGTCCGCGAGGACCGCCTTGATTACTGTTGGCTGGGAAATACTCGCGAGATGATTGCTACAGCAGTGACGTCACGGTGCAGTACCGCCTGGAAGATAGTGGGCGCGGTTCGCTCAGAGGCGGGGTGTGTGATTCATCGAGCAGGTCGACCAGTTCTCACAGTCACCCAAAGACTATCTGCAGGTGCAGAAATCACGTACAGACTTTTGTAATTGTATGTTTCGTTTGGCCCGGCTAGGTTTAAGGCACGGTTTACGTAATGTGGTGGAAGATTTGTCTTGTTTATATCTGGCGGTGTTACAATTTTTACATTTATTTATATAATATGATGTCAATATTGTAAGCTGGTATTGCAGACATGTTTCGTATCCATAAATGCATTGACATGTGTGTGGAATTGTTCATATAAGTCGTCTGAAAAAAAAATTACGTACTATTGTTCCTAAACCACATTCTATCAAAATATATTCTTTCCTGCCCTACAAAATTTTAGAATCGCTGCAATGTGTGTCTACATGTAAATGATTCAATTACTTAATTTAATTGTTGAAAATGTGTTCCAATACAAAATTGCATATGCATTATCTAGATTTTAATTTTTTTTCCTTCTACAATAAAGGCAATTCCGATAACAACTACACGTTTTAAGCTGTGAAAACTTGCTAAGTCAAATACGAAACTAGACTAATCTTCCACTGAAAGACTATTAGCGCTGCGACAGAAAAGGAGTCCTATTTTATTCCTCAGTGTCCAGAACTTACCTTCATAGATCGTGGTTAAGGGCCATGCAAGTGCTCTCATACATCTGACCAGTGACGTATTCAAGATGTAAATATAAGGGAAAGTGGGGATTTGCTACTTCCCCCCCCCCCCATTTTTTTTAAATTTTAAATTCAGAAAATGAATTAAATTCTTAATATGCCTGGCGTACTAACAAAGCTTAATTAAATTATTTCGTCCCTACACGCACTAACAACACTTAATTGACGTAAGCAAAATTTTCCTTATTGACAGTTAAGGAAAGGTAAAATTCTTCGTTCTTAGCATGTGTTTTATGAAATCGGACTCCGGCCTAAGGTGAAATCTTCTATATACTATGTGACTTAACGCAAAATTTGCCCGTTCTTTGGACACTTTCTGCTTAAGATCGTATTGTCGGTCATCGTGAGATAATTATACCCTACTATGATAAAATTAATATATCAGGATCATTTCAGAACAAAAAAATATCGACTTTAGTTACATTGGAACATGCTCAGTATATAAAACGGAAGCGTCCTCATAGTCGTAAAAAATTTACTGACGTTACAGAAAACAGATCCTAGTTCCTTACCGGAGGGGCAAGAATTCCTGGTTCGATTCCCGGTAAGGAGAGAAAATTTATAGTCCAGTTCAGCGCTGGATGTTATGTTTTGTAGAGTTTATTTACTTCTCCCGTTTTATGCCGTTGGGCTCAGTAAGGGACTGCTTAAAAAATGTCTAAACCTAAGAAAACGACACAAATATCCATGCCCGTGCTGGGATTCAACCCAGGACCTCTCGCATCATAGGCGCCCACGCTACGAAGTTCGGTTGAATGTTATGGTGTCCCCTTATCTCTGTCCTGCGGAAGACTATAGCAAACAACCACAGTTTTCATCTTCATCATTGTCTGCATACGATAATATCAAATCCTTCTTTGCTTGCAAGATTACAGTTAGATATATTACGTGTTTTGTTCATTAGTAACAAATTTTTATATCTTACAAAATTAGTGTGGAGGCGACTACACACGTATTCGCTGCGGAATGCTTGCCGACTGGTTTTGCTTTTATTTGTATGCACGTACTATTTTGTTATGAAAGTAATAATGCAGACACGAACACCGGTTCGGTATGCCACGGTGGGCGCACCTTGCTTGGCCGAAGCGCTCACGACTCCGCACGAGGGCTCTTCAGTTTCCGGCCAGTCGCAAATGGCTGGCTGTGCTCATTGACGCTTCCTTAATGTTAACAAGTATGACGTCATCCTCTCCTGCCGTGAAGGTGTTCCCTGCCGTCACATCCGACTTGCATTCACTGGTGTTTATTCTGCCGCCAATTAGAGAATTACTAATAATCTTCTAAGAAATGGAATGAAGAATTCTGCTGCGCATTTTTATTGTTAACGTCGTAGAATGAAAAATTCAGAGTTCTGAAGCCATTATTGTAATTTTGTTTAAAAAAATTTTAACATCTTGTTGTTGTCATTATACATCAGGTTCATCGTTATTTCCACAGAATTTTTGTTGAGTTCACTTATTGGACTACACGAATTGATTGCCCTTGGAAATTATGAAAATTAAGGTACATTTTTTTTAGTAACCACAAAAAATCTTGGAGGAATTAAGTTAAAAACAACGACGAAACACGAACATTTACTTCGCCTCATATAAAAAAAATAATTTTATAAAACCGACAAATCAAAGAGAAAATACTAAGACAGATGGACGTCACACAACTGGCAGTTTTTAAGTCTCATTGCAGCATAATCTCAAAAAACTAATCTGACATTGTTGCAAGTTTTTTTTTAGAATTATATTCTTGGCTCTCGATGTAACTGCGAATGCCCCGTTCATATGTGTCAAAAGAGTATGCAGCGGACGCTCCGTATATCCAAGTCCTCCAAACTTGAATAGATCAGACGATTCCTAACCGAAGATTGCCGATGTTTAGGGTATAGGCCTACAGTGTGACAGTTTATGCATGATTTGTGCCCTCGTGCGAGCCTGCCACGAAGAGAAGAGTGTAGGTGACCGAAGATAACGAAAATTGCCCGTCGTGCATTTCGCATAATGAGACATAACGCAGCGTAAATGAGAAATATTCTGGGGCGGTCAATGCCGTAGCCATGAACTGTCGACGCGGTAGAAGGTAGAATGTAGCAGTATGTTGCAAATTATAGTAAATAACAACTAAGGCTATAATAAAAGATATTAAATAGATGCTGGCAAGTTTGCTGTAGAGACAATACGTGTTTGGTACACAATATAGGCATAGATGATGGTTTATCGCGGGAATACTTGGCTGTTTGGTGGGTTTCAACGCACGTTCAGTTTACCAGACGACGACTGGCTTTACCTTTCATGTGGAGCTGTTGCCCTATTTGACTGAGCCAATAAGAATCCCGCTGTTGTAATATTTGATGCCTATTATTGGTTTGCAGTCAGCTCCGTTGTGTCAGACGTACATCATCCAATAATATATGTTGTAATTAACTACAGTATTTTCAAGGGTATGTTTTGTGCCAAAATATATTTGAAAACGCTGTAGTTTATTGCGACATATATGATTGGGTGATATACTTCTTAAACAACGTAGCTGCCTGCAGACCAATAACAGGCATCAAATATTACAATATCGGGATTCTTATTGGCTCGGTCAAATAGGGTAACTGCTTCAATTACAAGCTAAAGTCAGAAATATTCTGGTAAGCTGAATGTGTGTTGGAATCCAGCAAACAGTTGAGTATTTCCGCGATAAATCGTTATGTCTACCAATCATCTCTAAATATAAGTGATTCCGGGTAAAGTGAACACTTCAGTACTCTAGTTACGCCTTCCCTTTCGTATGATTTTTAGTTTCTTGCCACTTTTTAAAGAAAACAAAGCTAACTAGTAACAGGCTATAATATACTGCACTGTGCTCAAGCGTTTAAGGGCGCGATCTCATGCAATTTTCATCACCATGTTTTATTTTTATATTTGTACATGTTATATGTTTTCTTGTTTTAGACAGAAAATGTGACCAAAATTTTCTCTCATAAAAATGTTTTTATTTCGCATAGTTTCTGCTAAATGGTTCGTTAAAGCCAAAATTTGCATGTTTCCGTTTTAAGGACAACACTAAAACCAGATCGCTTACCAAAATTATAAAAAAAAATTCACTGTGAATAACTGTTGTAGGCTACAAGTTCAGCTATGTTAAACCACAAAGTAAAATATTTTGTATTAAAAAAATATTGCCTTTTTTTTTTAGTTTCAGAATTTGTATTTAAAAAGAATTTTTACTCTTTGTTCTTATGTAGGCCTACATGACATTGTAGCCTGCGACGTCTTTATACAGTGTGAATTTTTTCAGTTTGGTATGTCAGTTGGTTTTAGTGTTGTCTTTAAATCGGAAACATGCAAAGTTTTACTTTAACAAGCTACTACGCGAAAACTATTAGAAATAAAAAAAAATTCATAAGAGTCAAACCACATTCTGTGTTTAAAATAAGAAAAAAAAATATCTAGTACAAATAAAATATAAAAACATGGCGATGAAAATTGCTGTATTCCCGCACCCTTAACGCCCTATGTCGCAGCTAAGCCATATACAAAATTGCTTACTTTTTCCGCGAGAGTCCATATCTGCGCCCGCCATATTTTTCCATTTTTTCCCCAAACCGCTACCTATGCACGATGGAATAGTTTTCCGTGTCATTTTATCTCTGCACGAACGTTAACGGCTGCTCGGATTAGCATAATGTTAAAGAGCGGAGACCGAACGCAAAGTAAACGCAACGCATAAGGTAGGGCATTGTTACGTCTTACTGCACGTCCCGACGGACAACAATGGAAAGGTGAATCAGAATGCTTCTAAGTACTCTCAGCGTAGATAATGTGTTCCTCTTCCGGTTCCGGCGCTTGAAGCAAGAAATTGGGCGGAGACAGAAAACCGTAGCGTGCTGCATATTCTAGCAAAATGTTTATATTTGTCTGAGCCGTCTTTTTGGATTCTGTTCTTTTCAAATTTAAGTGTGCATATGTATTCCCTTTGATAGCACTTTGGTTTATGTATTAAAAGTGCACTTCGAATCATAACCAATACGAGAAGCGTTAGTGACTAGTAATTGTAGAATGGGTTTTATTTAGTGTAGGTGTAGGCATTTTGCGGTAAAGTGATAAGTTTTTAAGGTAATTTATACATACGTATAACATAAGAAAATGATATATTGCCGTCTGATATATTGATTTTTGAAAGTGATGAAATGTGCGTACTTAGTTTCATAGTCGCACGACGAATACCAATACAGAATGTCCTGAAGTAAAACCACAAATAAAATAATGTGGTCACCGCTTAAAGTCCCATAGGAAAAACGATAATAGTAAAGCACTGCGTGCCAACTGAGTGGCTTGCGCGGAGAGGAGATAATTCATTACATACGTCTTGTAGGCCGCACACTTACGTTCCTTCCTCACACACACACACACAAACACAGCCTATCTAGGGAGGTCATAAGCAGGGCTGAACATCTCGTCGACAGCGAGAAACCAGTTGCCTTGGACAGACAGGAAACGAGGAAGGAATCGGCCATGATCTCTCGTAATCTTCTGTGGTTCACGGCCGTGCTTATCACAACCGGCATTTGGCTAGGAGGAAGAAACAGCATCATGATGGAATGCAGTATTACAACACACACATTTTCTAAATCTCAATCGGACCCACGAGTAGCGCGAGAGTGCATGTTTAAATCTTTATGAAGGTAGTTAGCGTGTACGAAGAGCAGGAAGTAAAGTTTTGTGCCGCACCACGGCCTTTATCTCCAGCGACAAAGTAAGTAGTCGTGGTGATAACTGCAGCGAGCGCCCACAAGGGAATATTTTGTCGCGCCATACTGATAAGATGCCGCTGTTCTTGCGCGTTATTGGCACCCGGGCCATGTTTCTAGCAAGCATTGTGCGTGTGTGTGTGCGCGCGTGTGACACAAAATATATGGAGCAATAAGGGTTTTGCTGCCCTGCGTATGTGGTACAGTCTCACCTCTACACGCAAGCCTCTGAACTGGTGTGCAGTGCTTTGCTGTTACTGTTATTATTCCTGTGCGACTTCATATGCACTGGCCATACAATATCATTCTTGGTAAGTATGTATTCAAAGTCCAGCGCATGGTACCATTTGTACGTCTTTTAAAACAGATTGATGTTTTTCCCGCTTATGACAATTTAAAGACGACGTTTTTTTAGCCATTCTGAGGTGCCCGAAAACCATGTTTTTAATAAACGTGCTGATTTTTTTTAATGTGTGTTCTTTTCATAGATATAAGAATTTAATGCTTATTACAGTGGAACCTTGTTAATACAAACCCTGTTAATACAAAGTTCTCATTAATACAAAGTGTTTTTCTTTCACCTTGGAATGAGATGAGAATTTTAATATTACCTTTCATGCTCCTTAAAAATTTTCTTTACTCATAAAACAATGTAATACCAAGTTTACTTGTTAAAGGCAGCCATTGGAGTGGTAATAATGTTTGTAATGTTGGTATAAACAGCCGAAAAAAATTTTCACAGAATTTATTGTATTTTTGTAAACACCTGTTAATACAAACATCATTATTACAAACTGCACAATTTTCGGTCACCTCAGGTTTGTATTAAAGAGGTTTGACTGTAATCAGTTTAGTCAAAATAGGGATGTTCACAACTCTTGCACAGCATTTCAAGCGCAGAGTTAACTGAAGAAAAGGTTGGTTCTTAAATCGATTCTGTTTGCATATTTTGAACATTCAATGTCCCCGAGTGACTTAGTAGGAGGACATCGTATTTAATATTAGACGTGCAACGCTTTTTTCTTGCATAAATGTGTACAGTTTGTGTGTTAGCATTATTTATGTTTTATATTGACACACACGTTTACAATTCAAACCTTTTAATTGGGCGGTTACTGATCTGTACAGTGGAGTAATATGAGAAATTACAAAGTTTTTTTTTAATATAAAATTACGATCCAGTATGTGAAAAGAATGTCCATAATTTTACTATTGTTGGCCCAAAGAGGCCTATATACCGGATGTAAAGTAGCGATATGGGTCAGACAGACACGCTAAGGCAAGATTGTAAATTATGGGACCGCGTCTCGTTCATCTGACCTATACATTATTTTTGTGCAGTGTATTCAACTAATGTTACAAGAAAATAGAAATATAGTAGCCTGCTATCCTGCTTATATTCTGTATGGAAAGCAATTATATTGTGTATTTAGCGTGGTACATAATTCAACGCTAACAGCATTAATCTATAACGGTAGGTTTACTGAAGCCAATTTGCGAAAATTAAAAAATAGCAATCCTAGACAATAGTTTTAGTCAATGTTTTAAACACAATTGTTTCCAGTGTTACGAACTTCTGAGGCACAATCTCTGACGCAGGAACGTCGTGCATTTAACTGCGGCGCAAGATATGCGTAACGAATTAGTAATTCTGGATAAAGATTTACTCATAAAGTTGGCAAGTACAATTATTTAGGATTGTCGTTGAGTATTTTATCCATACTGGCTTCGAAAAAAGCGTGGAAATCAGTTGGTGTTTTCAGCGTTTATTTATCTACCGCGCACTTTTAAACTGGAGAAGAGTTTACATTTTTGGTTCTTTATACATATTACTACAAGGCAAACTGTGCGGATATCTACGTGATTTTTAGGTGGAACGTTTTCTGCAATCATGCTGTGTGTTGTTTTCACGGAAAAGTAATATGCGTAATTAGGGTGTTTTACAGCTTTTTAACTTAGTTATTTACAGCCGATGAGGGTGAAGTGAGGTGAGAGAACAACACAACATCCATGCTCGGGTCAGGATTTGAACCCAGGACATCTCGCACCGTAGACCGCGCCTAACCGACTACGCTGCGTAGGTCGGCTACATCTCTGTGTAAAGTTGCCCAGTGTAGCACGAGAATGAGAGAGTATGTCATCACGTGGGCACGCCGGTGACGAACTGTTGTTCCTTGGAATATGTCGCACGCGTCGCCTTCCACCAAACCACCTCATCAGCTTAGCATTCGTGACGTCGAGCGCTGGATCACCTTGTTTGCATAGATGCGTTGTCGCTGGGGCTTGGCACTTGCCGCCTCGGATAGTCTGCATTTTTTTTTCTTGTTATTTATTTCTCGAGCATTGAATTGTATCTTTGAGTCACCCGGGGTGCGGTCCAAGGACATATAGACTCTAGTTACGATAATGAGGTAGATAAATAACCGCTGAAAACTCCAATTAAATCTACACGTTTTTCAAACGTAAGTATGGAAAAACTGCAAAACAACAATCCTAGATGATATTTGCCAACTTTATAAACAAATATTTACCCAGAATGACGCATCTGTTAAGAGCAATCTGTTCCGTCGCAACCCAATGTAAGAGCTTTCGGCTTCAGAGATTGTGCATCAGAAATATGTCACTGGATAAAAAGTTTTGCTCAGAAACTTGACAAAAACTATTGTCTCGCCCCCCCCCCCCCCTGTAAATTAGCTTCAGGAAATCTGCACTTTAAAATTAGTTCTTAATTTTGTACCACACCCTACATTGTTTCTGCATAAACAGCATTGTTGAGGCAAGTAGTTAGTTTCTGAAAATCCAAATAATTTCCAATCGTCTTGATTGTAGGCTGTGTAGATACCTTCCTTAACTTGATAAAATAGGCCTAACACCATAGACGATAGATCTGTTGCCCATTTTTTCTTTATTGGCGAATAGCGTATGCCCAAAGTAACAAAAATGTGCAGTTAAGTTAGAGAAGCCTATTTCCTTCGCAGTTCATTACCAAAGAAAGTAGTATTATTTCTGTGTGTTGGCATGACCCAACCGTGAACAGGTGAATTAATAAATATGTACGGCGTTGGTCAAGTGGTGATATTTGTCGAACGAAATAGTGCTGAGTCATGCATGATTGTATTGTTGCGCTATGTAATGACAGAATGAGAAGCAGTTGAGCACAGAATGGGAGCGAAATTCCCTCTCAGTGCAGTGCTGTACGAGTGTTTGTTAGTCGCTACTTCACACGAATATGGAATGTGGTATGTTGTATTGTCATGTTAGTTATCATTAGTTTTTTATTTTATTTTTTCCTTAGTTTTTGGCAGTTCTATGTATATTTAATTTTATTTTGCACATCTGTAAAAAAATGGTTAAGTGTAAAGAGAAGTCTACATGCCTTAACTTCGCCATTTGAAAAAATAAGTCAATTAAATAAATAAATATCGCGAGTCGAATGGGGCAGTCTGTCACCGAAGGTATGAAAAGCTCTCGACGGGCCGCGAGATATACAGGATGTCCAGAAATGCCGTGTAATAAGCACTCCACGCAAATCCTGGGCTAAATTGGAGACGAAAATGTGATTGGCAAAATGTTGTACGACGACATTTTACGTGTGCAATGTGGGAACACTGCGCGGAGATAATCCCCTCTTGCGCTCAGCGGCTAGATATTATTTCATGTACGTTACGTCAAGTAAACATAGCATCATGTTTGTACTGGTCTTGATTTTAACCTGGACCCATTATACGCAGGTCAGAACGGTAGTGTAGGTCGTTCACAATAAAGTGGGCACTGCTTACAATTTTCTTTCAGTCGTTTTGCAGCCATATTAACTATTTTAATATGAGACTTCCATGTAACTAATAACCAGTGTAAACGTTTCAACACACTCAAGTTAACATATATTGGCCCAATAAAGTATATTTTTAATTAATTACACGTCCTGCTGGGTGCTCAGTTTATAGTGAACAGCCTATAGTAAGATAACTAAGATATCTGTGGCGCGCAAGAGTGGACTAAGTACAGTGCTACGTTGCCTCATTGTGCATGTAAAATGTCATCGTGCAACATTTTGTCACCAAGATTTTCGTCTCCTATTAAGCCCAGAATTCACGTGGTGTATTTATTACACCGTAGTTTCTGGACACACTGTATAGACTGTACAGTAAGTTTGCCTACGTGAATCTTGAGTAAAACCACAGCAGCCACCTGCCGTAGTGTCATAGCAGGATTATGTAGTCGATGGCGTAATAATACGTTACTGCTGTGCTTCTTATTGGTGTATGTGTTTTGTATAGGTCTAACATTTCTGCAGATGCCCGTTTGCATGAAGAGCTTCGGCCGTAACGAGATTATGCTATAACTGATTGTCGCGCATAATTGAGCATTCAAAGTTACGTGTATGTACCCATTGTATGTTCACCACAAAGCGTATATTACAGCGGCCGAAAATGGGTGTTTGGCACTGGCGCTGTATTTTTTTAATGTACAGGCGTATGCGATACTGTATATATCACTTAAATATAACGTCACAAATTGATAGGGTCCCTACAGGATGTTTCATAGACGCCGGTAGTCGGCTCAGTGACTTGCTCCTAGAGGCTATGGGCAAGCGTGATGGGCGTGTTGAGTCGTCCTTACCTATTCCGCACTTCTAAGCCATGTCCGCATTAATAGACTATGTCTATCGCGAAAAATTGTTGTACTAACATACCCTTGAAAACACTGTTGTTTCTTACGACATATATGAAAGACTGATATACGGCTGACACAACGTAGCTGTCTGCAGATCAATAATAGGCATCAAATATTACAATAGCGGGATTCTTATTGGCTTAGTCAAATAGGGCAACAGCTCTACGAACAAGCGAAATCCAGTCATATTTTCATAAGCTGAACGTACGTTGAAACCTAGCAAATAGGCAAGTTTTCCCGCAATAAACCATCTTCTCTAACTACGTCGAATCACAGTGCGTTACATGCAATACCACACTTGCCGTTATAGGTTCGCGGGTTTCCTTGTGAACATTCGCGCTGGCTGACAATGGTTTTTCTATATTTTAAAAAATTTGTATTGAAGCTTATTCGCACAATGGATAAACAAACTTGCAATCTAATGTTTGTAGATTAGTGCCGGATATGCGTGCAGATAGCTGCGCACTTGACGGTTTCACTGGTGTTTTGTCGCTCGCTACTTGTGCGTATGTGCTCGGCTCGAGGGTCACACGTCTGGTATGCACGGCACAATAAAAAAAGCGCGGCAGTTGTTCGCATCGTGTGCGTGGAGGCCTCGTGGCGCGGTAATTAGGACAACGAACCATGATCCCGGGTGGAGGATGCTGGCAAGCTTGTTAAAACGTTGCATCCATCCACTGCGATGTGTCATCGTCCCCCGGCCGGCGCGGCGGAAGTCGAGGATCTGGCCTGAGTCGAGCTATGCGACGCCCACTACGTCTACCAAGAAGACTGTTGATGACGATTATCTCCGATAATAGTCGTGATCTCTCTGGTTTGTTCCGCTCAGCCAGACCATAGACTGCAGCACGGTCAGGGTCGGCTCTTAGAGTATGTGGACTTTGTCTCGTCGACATCGAGGTCGTTAGAGACGGTGACACATAATTTAGTGCAATAACAGGAGCTGGGAATGGAGTCGGCTATGGCCTTTAGGGAATCATCCCAGCATTCGCCTGGAGTGATTTCAGGAAAGCATTGAAAACCGAAATCAGGATGGATCGAACCCAGGTCCTCCAAAATGCGAGTCCAACGTGTTATCGTTGCGCCACTTCGCTATGTTGGCTCTAGAAGAGGGGGGGGGGGAAGCTGCCTGCCGCGGTCGTTGTTTCACAGGTGGCGGCCAAGTTGGCTGGATTTTTGCTTTAAGGATGTCCAAGTGCGATAAAATTATTTATATTTTTATAAAATATTGTTAGTTTTGTAGACGATATTTGTGAGTGTAATTTCCTCTTTCACAACAATTTTAGCTCTCATAGTTTTCGCATAAAGGTGTGTCAAAGTCAAAATTCGCTTGTTACGCTGACATGAAAATAGTGAAAATCGGTTGACTTATGTAAGTGAAATAATTCATAGTCAAATAACATGCCATGGGCTACGTAATAAAACATTAAGAAACGTCCCATGAACTATTTTTATATTTTAAAAAAAGTTGAATTTCAGTTAATTGTTTTTGTACTTTTTATGATTTTTAAACAATTCAAAAGATGACATTATGGGTTTTTAAATGTTTTATTGTATAGCTCATGGGATGTAACTTCACAGTGAATTATTTAATTAAGTAGGTTAACTGGTTTTTCGCTATATGCTTGGCAGAGTAACAAACAAATTTTTACTTTGACGCACCGTTATAAGAAAACTATGAAAGCTAAAATTGTTTTATAAGTGGAAAGTACACTCATATATATCGTCTACAAAACTAACGATATTTCATAAAAATATGACATTATGATTTTATCGCACTTAAACAGCCTTAAGGCGTCCATAGAGAGCTTGCAGCTGCGTTTGTGTGTGAGTCAGGAGCGGTAAGGTTGCAACTAACAGACGTATGTAATGAATTATCGCCTCTCCGCACAAGTCACTCAGCTGGCGTGCAGTGCTTAACTGTTATCCTTTTTTTTCGTGCGTGACTTAAAGCGGTGACCACATTATTTTATTTGTGGGCAGCATAGTTCAATGTCCAACCTTGTGTCTATAGTTGTGTTTTTCGAATCACGCAATTGTTATTTTTACAAATGTGGTAGTCTGGAAACCACATTTTTGGCTTTTTTGAGAGGCACGAAAATGTTTCAAATATATATTCTTAATTTTTAAAACTATAGAGACATAGTATTATTTTCGTAGATGTACAAATACAATGAGCGTTAAAAAGTTTCATCAAGAAAAGAATAGCCGTAACTCGCTACAACGCATTTGAAGCACAGGTAGGGAGGCCACTTAAGGTCATTATCCATATTGTCTAGACAAACATTTTAGGCCTATAAATTCTGCTAATTACTTCGTTAGTGGGAATTTCCTTAATTGCATAATTTGCTGAAACCATTGTGTATTTTGTATTGAAAAAAATAACTATAGTCCTACACTGTTTTGAGCAAAATTGTGTGACATTTTTTGTGTATCTGCTTTCTTTTAGGATTTAAAAAGTAATTATTGTTAAAGCAGTAGAAATTGTGTAAAATGGCCTTAAGCTCAATACACACCGGAATAACACGTGTTTTAACTAAGTTATTTAATACGGTATTAACAAATGTTGTAAAAATGTTAGAAAATTATTGATTACATAGTTTTCAACATTCTTACAGCCCGCTTTCTGTTATTTGTTAATATTTACAAGGAAATATAAACATTTGTTATCAACATTTTGCTGAAAACATTTGCTGTCGACGAAAGTTATAAAACTTAGACACGTGCTGATATCTTTGTGGCCAACACTGTTGATATAAATATTCACCTGACATATTCTAGAGCGGCCTAGATAAAAGCATATGTTACTAGCAATGTTATCAGCAATGTTTGGTACTTTTTTCGTTATAAATATTACTATTAATACCCATCATTAGTACTTTGCCAGTGACATTGGTGTTCTAAGCAATTTGCTATCAACATTACTATAAAATAGTGCACCATACCTTAAAATTAGTTGGTAATTTATTTGTAATTAACGTTGTTGCAATTTTTTCGGTGTAAACTGGTCTTTAATGTGGTAAGTCGACAGCGGTTCATACGAAATATATTAATTTGAGAAATGTTGACATGACGCTGCACCTCTATATATATATATATATATATATATATATATATATATATATATATATATATATATACATATATAATATATGTGTGTGTGTGTGTGTGAGGAGAGAGAAGCAAGCTTCGCTGCAACCAATAACTATTCAGAAGGCTGAGGGAGACTTTCTTGCTGGTGGCCTTCAGACTAACGGCTGGGGTAAAGGCTGGGGTAAACAAGACTTCCCAGCCGACTACGGGGAATTAACATTCATGAATAATCGTTTACACACGCTAGCAACGCCGCAGAGCAAGGACAGGGCGGAGTTGATTGGAAATGTAGATGAGCTGCAACCCCAGAAGTATGGTCTGAAATGCTTGACACTGACAGCCAAGACTGTGCGTATCCCTGTCGTGATAGTTTTGGATGAGACAATCCCGGCTTATCGATGAAAATATGTCTCCCTACAGTGTAATTTATCTGTCAGTAGAGCCAGTGATTTTTGTGAAAAGAATTCTGCAACATATTGTTTCGATGCCCTACGTGCACACCTACAACATTGGTTCGTGGTTATTGGCAGAATACAATAGTGCAGAGGCGTAGCTCATTTGACTGTACCAACCAGAACAATGTTACCACAAAACCACACGTCCGTGATTTGCGAGTAGGACCCCGAGACGCCGAAAATTAATAACTTCCAATCAGTGAAGATGGAGAGAAACATGTGTTCATATAAGGCATTGAAACAAATTGTTGCAGAATTATTTTACCAAAAATCACTGGCTCTATCTGTCAGTGTCAATGCCATTTTTCCCTCGTCTTGCGACTTCATTGGTTCGCTGTTTAAAGGTAACCGCGTAGATAGAGTCGCGAGTTTTCTGTCGTATAGTCCTGTAACAGTTTAATCACGTGGTTGTAACTACGAGGTATTTTTGAACAAGTGACGCGCATTAGCAGTGCTATTGTAGTTTCTTTGTTTTTCATGCATATTAGCCGTGTATGCTGATAAAAAGTAGGGCATTTGCTGCGTGCATATCATTTAGAATTTCCCTCCTCTGTATAAGGCCTACATCAGCTTTATATAGATAGTACATCACTCATGTTTGAAATACAATGTTTTGGTTTAGAGACGCAGTACGATATTAACGAGTTTAACATAACACTCTTCAGCACGTTCTGGTTGCTTGGGAGATAATACGCCATTCTTTGCAAGAAAAGAGTGTTACGATGCGTACAATGTGCGTGATGTTTGAATAATTGAAGCCCTCTATTTCACTGAATTTTGGAACTAGTTGGAAACCTACAGAAGTTAACTTATAAGATATTAACTATGTAAGAACACTTCATACAAACAGAGAAGAAAATCTGAATAACTAGCTTGTCAGTTGATTGTCGGAATAAACGGTCAAAAATATGTTCCAATATGTTACAGAAATGGTGTTATTAATTCTGAATCAAGCAGAAAAAATCTAACTTTGTGCGAACGAGGTTTATTTTTAAAGCTGTCCTACCATTAACGCTACTCCAGGATTTCGCAGAGACGCATCGGAGTGTCGTTGAAATCCGAACGTCTCGCGTATCTTGTCAAAAGTAGCCTATTATTATCGCTTTGTTGAAAGGCCTGCGTGTGTTTAGTGTGTCATCCCTTGTCACATGTATGTTGTCCAAGCGTGTATATCTTGCAAACAGAGCTTGTAGGCCGTAGGTTCTGTGTGCGAGCTCTGTGAGAAAGTTGCTCTGCTCTAGAAACTTATACCGGAATAGTTTTGAAATATCGCAGTACTTCCTGCGTACACTGCCCTAGTTGCACGTTAAATGCATTGGTTCCTGTGTATAAACTGAGGATTGTTGTATAAGGGGGTTTGAAAGTTGATGATTTACTATGTTCCAGTTTGACCTCTGTCCAGTATTTAGATAGGTGGGTTGAATACTCAAAACTAAACACAGAATTACCAAATAATAGTTCACTGCGGTCATGTAACCTTTCAGTATAGTAAAAAAAAGTTACCAGTTGGAAAACGTCCTGATTTTGTGAAATCGTCTTGGCAGTTGTGCAAAAATCCGTTACTTGGTGGCATGGGCGTACGCAGAGAAGTTGGGGGGGGGACTTCCCCCCCCCCTTTCCCGAAATCCGAAACGAACAACTACCAGACATAGTTTGAGCAAAGTGTGAACCTAGATAGAGTAAATTAAGGTTGCGTCTTTTAATTGTAACGCATTTTTTGTAAAGAAGGTTTTAGTTAGTGTTTTCTGATTCATATTACGACGATTTTTATATTTGTTGCCTTACTTTTTGGGTGTTGTCTTCTCCCCCCCCCCCCCAGCCCTTCAAATTAAATCTTGAGTACGCCCTCGGATTTGATGGTGTAGAAATCAAGGTACCTTTTCACACTGTATATGATGATTCAGAACGGAGTGTGTTAATTTTGCGTGGCGATAACTTCGAAAAATATGTCGGAAATGTGTTTTCAGTTTGTTAGTAAAGTGAATTATAATGTGAATTATGTTACCCTAAATGTTAACGAACCTGTAATTTATTTTAAAAAATAGAATACTCGGCCTTTCGTTGTGTAGACCCTATTTAGCGTGTTTTTATTTGATGTCAGAATGTATTTTATATTTGAAGAAATAAAGTTTTGTGATGATTTTCAGGGTAGAATTTCTCCGACCATAGGGCATATTTACTTAGCGGAAAAGTCGAAAACTCAACAACTTGTTTTTTCGTAAGCTATCAACACGTGAAATTACCACGCTCCGTCCCGAATCCTGTATATTTTTATGTAATGCATTGACCAGAGCCTAATACGGGGGATGAGTTTAGAGAAAATGTATCGTAAGTAACTGTGCCAAAGTTTAATGGGGGAGGAAGAAACATGTTTTAGAGGAAAACATTGTCAGCATTGCGGCTGCCTGGAACCGAGGTTGTGTTCCAACTCACTTTGGAGATGGCGTTTAGGTTTTTGCGTTTTGTTTATGGTAAGCTTCCAATTGGAATACTTCGACTGTCAGTTATTGATAGTTTGCCCAACTGCCTAGTGTTCCATTGTCGAAGCTGGAGAAGGTTTCGATTTTATACACATTATACCGGTACATTGGTTATAAAACTGAAAAAAATATGGTAGGCATACATTGCGTATACTAAACAAAGAATTTAAAAGAATGCAAACAGTTGTAAGTTTAATATAGTTAAAAAAAAAAAAAAAAAAACATTACAGGACACACTACCTTGCTTATTGCAATATGGCGGCGATTTGGGGAATAGGTACATCTTCAGCAATTGGTTCTCCTCTGTTAACCAAGTATTATGCTGTGAAATCCAGTGTGTACGGTAGTTTCTCTATTGCGCTGGTATAGCGAATTTTTTAGAGCGAGACTGGTTAAACGTGTTTTAAAATGGCATGTAGCGATGGAAATTACCGTGGAGAAATGTTGTAGCATAAATACGGTTATTTCGCCGCAAATTATAGTCGCCGTAATGTCAGGGTTGCATGCAGTGTAACTGCGACACAGCTCTCGCGAGACGTTATTTTTTTTTTTGTAGAAGTGGTGAAGCAACTCGTGTGCGTGCCGCTACCGTCCTTGACGCTTCCGTCAGACCAGCAAAAATAACCTCCCAACACATGGGTGTTCGAGCTTGTTTCCAGAAGCCTGGCAAATATAACTAGATTTCGCAAAGAAAGGTTTACAGTTGTAATAACCATTTATAGGCGGTTCGGGATAACGTGAGTACTCAAAAAAAGTTCTATTTTCAGCCAATTCGTATGTTTCCGCACGTAACGGCTAACGACGGGAAATGTCTAACCTTTCTGGACACGTCACTTGATGTTTGCGCGTGTAACATAAATTTTCTAGTCAGTAGGAAACTTTAAAATTTAATTTAAAAAAAAGAAGTTTATTAATTATTTAAAACCAAATTGCATTGATTTCGGTTGCTTTTATTTCAGCATTGTTATATTTAAATATGAAAATACGCGGAATTATATTGCGTAATTGCGCTGCCAACCAAACAAGCTATAAGGCAACTAGAGTCAATGTAGAATTGTATGCAGTAACGGCTAGTGATATTTTACAAAAGTTAAATTTTTAGTGCTCCCTTTATCCCGAATGCCCTGTAATGTAAACTAAGCGTGAACATTTCTTCATATCGTCTGCACTACGGGTGCCGCACTGTATGTTCAACCTTTTAGAAACGCAACTGTTAAAAAAAATAACACTGAACATATTATATTTAGTGCTGTAAGCTTGTGTTAAATAAAACCACAAAAGTTAATCTGTTCATCAAAAATAATTGGAGTGTGCTTAAGGGGTATGGAAAGTCTATACGTTGAGCAAACAATTGGAATACTCAATCGTCCATAAAATCCGAACTGTTTAACATAATTTTGATGAGACTTTTTTGCTGCGTGTTTTTTTTTTATTAGCAGACGTATGTTTATGGGGCAGTATGCTTTGCTTTCAAGTTTGTTTTATAGAAAAATAAGGGCTTGAAGCCAATAAATCCATGAAAATTGAAAACTAAATTTTTTATAGTTACTAATGTGGTAACATCCAGGCTTCTACAATAACAGAATTTCAAATATCTCGCGTTTTGATTTGAAAATAATTTTAACATCCATAAAGCTCTGCGCGAGAGGTTTTGGTATAAAAAATTCCGCGAGTATTTTTGAAATTCGGTTATATAGAGGCCTGGATATTATCGCATTAAAAACTATAAAAATTGAAGTTTTCCTTTTTTATGGATTTTGTGTCTTCGAACTCTTATTTTTCTAAAATACAGTTTTTAATTTTTTTCTTGAAATCGAAGCACACTACCGCCTATATAAGACGTCCGTAACTACAATATCTAGTAAGCAAAAAGTCATCGAATTATGATTAGTTCAAATTTCATTGGCGATGCGTGTTCCAGTCGTTTACTAGACGTGTGATATGTGATAAGGTACTGTCTTGTCAAAATGTACACTTATCATTGTTTGAACTTGCGGTGCCTATAACCGTATGCTACACGCGTGTAATTTTGCATGTTTGCAACGTAGAGATAATTAAAAAAAAGTCTGTAAATGAGTGCAGGAAAGTTCAGTATGGGCATTCAAGTAATCGGGAATAGCGGGAGTGATTCCAAGGACGTAATCAACATTCCTCGTTATAAGCGTGGGAAAAAAATGTGTGAGGGGGGGGGGGTAATTCAAGCAGTAACTCAAGCTTCAACGAGTAAGTCCACGAGCGAGTTTTTTTAAGATTTGCCGCCATTACTTTTTCTGATCTTCTGTTCTTTGCCTTTTTTTTCTTCTAGGATTTTATGTGCTGCCGACATTGATTTGTCTTCATTTGGTTATTCAGTTAATACAGACATACTTTCCTTGAAACTTAAAACAACGTATTTAGTCCTGTAAAAAGGTTGCTGACCAAAAGGTGGGTGTGGTGTTGCCATTTTTCCACTTCCAGATCAGTGCGAGATTTTGTGTAAGGGCTTTCTAAATTAGCTTCTAATAGTCTCCTACCAAATCTGCAAAAAAAAAAAACAGTTCTTCGAAAATCCTTCAATACCAACACAAAATAGAAGAGATATAAGAAAACCAGTAAATAGGTGGATTGCCACCGAACAACTCACTAGGCCTAATTCTGGATAGGAAGAAAGTACATAGTTTCGTAATAAAATATTGGATTTAGTTTCTGAGATTACTTTGCCGGCCTTGAACAATGTGCACTTGGTACGCGGTGAGGTGGTCGGACTACTGTCCTAGCTCCAAGACGTCATTGGTTCTATTCTCGGCAGGGTCGCCCGCGATGTTTACATGTGAGACTATGACGTTACCCGGCGTCTCATGTCCTCATCACTGATCTCAAGGTTTCGGTTTTAAGAGTTAGTGGACCTTAGTTTTACTATTATTAGTTTGAGGCACGTAAATGGGTATGAGGAAAGCAATAAGTCGAATAAAACACGTTTTTCAAACACCTTATCGCCTCTAGGCGCGATTAAACTAACGTGCAGTGTTATCGTATGAAGTGTTATTCGATGAGACTTAAAGCGATTACCATGTTATTTTGTGTAAGGAAAGTATGTGGGGTGAAGTCCAATACAGGTTTCTATGATTTTGTTTTACTATTACGGTTGATATTTTCTCAGCTACACCAACGTGAAAAATTCATTTTTAGCTCTTTTTGAGGAGCTTGTTAATCATGTTTTTAACTAACGGACGGCATTTTGAAAACCATGGGGACACAGTTTGAAATTTGCCTTCTTTTCGTGGATATACGCATTAAAAACACTTTTAATAGTTACACAAACAACTTTCCGTACCACGCTACATCACGTCTGCATTAGCGGCAAAGCGGAGAAAAAATAAATAGGTGCATGGATACAAAATGTCCCTATCTTTACTACACGTTGTGGTGAAGTAAGAATTCAGGTGGTGCACTCCATTGATTCACTTGGGTGACTGTGTACTGCAGGTTCCTATAAGTGGAGGGAGAATTCACGTTAGCCCCTCCGGGATCGGACATGCCACATGAAATGTGTCGTCTCCCTGCCGCCAGTTATGGGAAGGGATTTGTATATAAAATACATCGTTACAGATTCGTCTGATAAAATGTCACGTCTTTACAATAAACGCATTGTTCTATTTCAAATAGTGACACTGTGAAATTGGGTGAATAGGGACATACACGTTGATATGAACAAAATTATAAACATTTCTTGGATAAACTTATGTTATGTATGTTATGATAGAAGTTCTGTTTGTAAAAAACTGTTTGCAGTAAAAAATTTTGTTCTAAAATTGTGTTTCTGCTCAACGCCGTTTTACGGTACCAGCGATGAGCAATCTTCTACACAGCAGGTTAGAGTATAAATCAATCTTACTGAATTATTTTCATCGTTCCTCTAGGACTTAAGGTCTAGCTCTTTAGTTTTTCAGTGGTTTCAAAAATATAATTTATTTTTAACGCAAATTAACTCAAACATCAAAAATTCATTTTTACAGTTTTAACACTTATATATCATCGATTGTATCTTAATTTTTCTGTTGCAATACACTAAACAGGTTTTTAGATTTTTGCCCCTGAAATAGCACATATTTTGGTGTCAAACTAAGACAAAATGAGGCCAAATAATTTTTTTGCTAGCATACGCTACATTAATTTAAAAAACGCTCTGGCAAAATTGTGTATCGTATGACTGTACACAGTCTCAAATTTTTGCTAAGCATTTGGTTAAAAATATTTCAGTTATTTGCAATTGTTTGAAATAAATGAAAGGTCAAGGCCTTAAGTTTCCTTGCTAGCTCACGGAGTACCCGTTCAGCCGTGATGCATGCGCTGTCACCTTGTTTTACTATTATAGTATTCACAATAACCTGCTGCTGTTAACTACGTGTACCAAAATGTCTGGATCACAGGAGGTCATCCGTGTTGTTAGCGAACGCTTGCGAGCAATTTAGAGTTTTAAGATGGGCGGGAATTCATATTCGCCTAAATATCTTGCTTGTGAACTATTTTAGTGAATACGACGTCAGCATCATGATATTTATGTTATTTTGTTTAGGACACGTTTCATATATAGTAGCAGGATTAGTTGAAACAATTGGGCTCCTATTTATGTTTCGCTAATTGGTTTTTCTTAATTATTAAAAGGGGCAGTTGTAAAATCGTTACGTAGATATTTTAAAAAAATGGATTTTGCTATGAAGCCTAATTTAAAAAAAAAAAATTAACGTAATTTTGATTAATTGTAGACTTAGTAAATTTCTTAAAATAAATAATTCGCCATTGCTACGTAACTTTTTTTTTTAGACAAATAGGGTTCGTAGTAATTACAATTTTCAACACACATGTTTGGTGGTTTTACGATATCTGCTTTCATGTAGTATTTAAAAACTAATATTCCTTAAAACAGCGAAATTAGGAATTCGTGGCTTTGCGGTAGGCTAATTGTGGACACCAGGGTAGTTGTGAACGTACGTAGTTTTTTATATTTTCAATAGAGCAAATATACAGCTGATAAGAAATTACGGTGTATTATATTGTCAAATGAACAACCCTTTTTTTCCAGAACTCAATTTTGTGGTGTAAGGTAACTCAGCGGAAGATACAAAACTTAAGGAATTTTAAAACCATTATTTTGAAATAAATGTGAAGAAAATGTTACGATAAAATACCATTTTCGTTGAACATTGTATAAGTCGGTAAGTAGCAATATGTTTCTTAAAAAAAAAGTTTACATAATAGTTAATGAAACGTAAAAACTGTAACTGGCATCTTCCCCCAAGTTACATTGTGATAACATGAAAATTTTGTTCACAATCACCCCAATGTTGACAACTCGTCGTATCTTATCGTGCTATACAAATAATAAACTTGTATTCATCATAGGACAAGAATGAAAAGTGTTTCTCGGGGTCCAGCATAATATTTTTCCTGCTAACAAATACACAATATCTTACAATGCTTACAGTTTCGCCCCACTATGAATCAAGATAGGTCTACTTTTTTTTTCATGCCATGTCACATTTGTCTGCTAACGCAATCGTAACTCTTGTTTGAACAGGATCAGCCAGATGTTAGGATGTCGATCTAATTAGCTCTGTTCCCTTCTTGAACGCCAGCGAACTTCATTTGGATCATTTTTAAGTAACTTTATCCGATATATTTTACCATACGTGTACTAACCTCGTTATATTTCGTAAATGACTATAGTTAGTCTACTTCCGCTCTATTTCCCTATCTGAGTATCACGTCCTGTTGCCGTGTCAGGGGGTCGCGGTTGGCTACGTAGCTGAAGCACTCGCCTACCACTAGGCGGTCCGGGTTCGATTCCCGGCGAAGTCGGTCCCCGGAATTTTTTCATGTGGGAATCGTGCATGACGATGCCGCTGGTCGCTAGGTTTTCTCTGGGATATGTAGTTTCCCCGCTCCCTCATTCCGGCGCCGCTCCATACTCACATGTCACTCCTCACCAGCGCTAAAGACCTAGAAGCGGACAGAAATCTCTTGAATCAATGTTGCCAGGCCCGCATCCCGCATAACATTCGATCCATCTTTGAGCCTTGGTGCGCTATATTTTTGAACAGCTAGACTCTGATTTAAAATGAATTACACAAATTGAGGAAGTATACACAGAAGCCAGTTTAATTGGTCCCCGTACGCTACGTGTCACAATATCACTCCAATCAGCTGCCAGTAATCAGCCAACCACGAGCCACTGGCATGATGTATGTGGCGACCATTTATAGTACACAGCGCAATGGCGCGAACTACGGCACTAACATGAACTCCTGGGAAAAATTTGAGTCCTCAATTCTCGATATGTTTTCTTGTTGTCCAGTAATTTCCGAATGAAAGGAGATTGACACACGCCATATTTGTATTGGAGGGGTAAGGTGCACGAAAACACAGTGATCAGATCACTAACCCCAAGCAACTTGATTTATTTGTTCACCGCCGTGATTAGAGTTCTGTTCCCGGTGGGATCGAGCTCTATCGCCGTGAACACAGCAATGTGGTTTTTTCGGAACACTCCTTACCGACGTCTCTCCTCATTCCGCCATTGCTCGACTCCACGTCGAAGCGTCGAGTAAATGTCGTTTGCCATAAAGGCGTCCGTTCTACACTGTAGGGTAAACGAATTTAGGGCAAACGACGGTAGAAATCATCTATCCTCTAGTTTTTCTAATCTATTACCAACAGTTATATTATACAGTTAACTCGTAGATGGCAGAGTAACCTAATCCAATCGAAATAAACGTAATCTGAACTAACCTAACTCAAGAGAAGAAACATTGTAGGGCTAACGATGGGTCAGAGAATAATTTTGGGAAAAAAGGCCGCGCCGTGAAATTAAATGCCTGTGTGAGGAAATTATTTTAGGGCAAACGACGTGCTCTTAAATCCTCTCGAGCAATCAATGTTACACTATTTTGCGTTCATAAAAACCTCTCACTCGCAGTCACATTTGACCGTCGACGTAGCAATAAAATTTAAAAGTTCCCATTAATGTACCTCGAAAAGTGAATGAGAAATAACGAAGTTGTGTTGTGACGCTGACCTGTCAAGGGAAAGGTGACGTGTCACTTCTCAAGCCGTGTTTATTCTTGGCGTCACTTGTCGGAGCGGCGAAAGGCAGAATATTGCTGCTATCAGGAGAGAGCTAGCCTCCTCTCTGGCCTGACCACTTTCTCGGGCCAACGACCCAAACAGCGAGAGTGCAATCGTCCTGCTCCTGCCATTCTGCTCTGCTGAGCCCAGAACCTCCGTCTGTGTTACGACCAGCCTTAGCATCGAAACGGACAGCAGAGGTCGGTGGTATAGATAGAACACGTATTTTCACAACCTTCAGAGAGTTACACCACGCAGTTTTACGACAGTCAGTGCTACCAATATATCACTTTACAAAGAAATTTGTGCATAAACTAGCGCTAAACATTATACGGAGTGAGGAGTCTAACTATTATCAACAAATGTATAAAATATGTAGGCTTGTTTTGAAATCCTTCAATCTTAAAATCCATAATTGTGTTGGTCAAGCAGATTTGGTCACGAGACTGAGTAAACCTTGCTCACACAGTTTACCTATTATAAACGCCTATTGTATGACAGTTGCAAGTTAATGTGGAGAATTATTTACCTCCTAGAAACACTTTTTGGATTAAAGTCGTAAAAAAGGTAATTTTTACAACATTGCATTTAGATACATTCTCTGTAAACGCTGTAGTTTTAAGAATTTCTTCAGAGTTGTATTTAAAAAATCATTTGTCTGCCGTTTTCTAAGTTAGGTAGGCCTACTTCATGAACACCTACTACGTTGTTACGTAGCAACTCATGTGGGGAAGAACCAGAATGCGTGGTAGATAAATAAACGCTGAAAACATAAATTGATTCCTACGCTTTTTTTCGAAGCCAATATGGATAAAATACTCAATGACAATCCTAGACAATGGCATTTGCCAACTTTATGAGTAAATATTTATCCAGAATTACTAATTCGTTACGCGTGATCTCTTGCGCCGCAGTTAAATGCACGACGTTCCGGCGTCAGAGATTGTGCCTCAGAAGTTCGTAACACTGGAAACAATTTTGTTTAAAACGTTGGCTAAAACTGTTGTCTAGGATTGCTTTTGTTTAATTTTCGTAAATTGACTTCAAGAAACCTACAGTTATATATTAACGCTTATAGCGTTGAATTGTGTACCACGCCCTCTTACAGTTAGCCCATCACCAGGCGTCAGTCACCTTACCTTACCTCAGGTCATATTTTGTTAGTCCACATAATGTCTGCGATTCATAAAACCGTTAGTGACTATTAATAGGCTATTGTATCATACACAGCCTGTGCCACAGCTGAAATCAGGAAAATTCTTAGCAGTTTCAATAGTGGTAATACTGTAAAACTTGTTACTTAAAAATATTTTTGCCGGGTGTATTCATTAATTTTTCCCCTTATGCTCGTCGAGACAATATTATTCCTGCATTTGTTTCAGTACAATCCGAAATTTAAGAGTATCTTTAGATTTGTTTCCCTTTATAAAGTTGAGGACAGGCTCCCGTCACGGAGTAGGGATAAATAGACGAAACGCTCTAGTTATGATGGAGCCGGATTCTACTAATACAATAGAGTATTATGTCGGTTTGATGATGTAAAAAATAACATTAAAACGTAGATTAATTAATACATCTGCGAAGTTTTCATTTGGAAAATCAGCCATATGTAATTGTGTTCGGTAGGTTAACAATCAAGCTCATTTCTGGGCACATCGTCTAACTTATGAAACATGTTTAAAAATTAAAATGTGTTCCGCCGTGTGACAGTTGAAAATTGAAATATTCAGGAAATACTGATTTTTAAAGTGGCTCGTACGAAATACCCACTATGTTTTACAAGAAATTGTGAGGTATTTGTACGGTCGTAATCATTGAGATCTCATTAAAAAAATTAATGAGTTTTTATATTCATTAATTGTATGGGTACTCAACTCTTCTTGAAAATATGACTATGATTAATATTAATGGACTGAAAATAATTGTTCGACGGCTCTTGATATAGGTCATTCGGAATAAAGTGAGCACTAAAAATTCAACCTTTGAAAAATATCACTAGCTGTTGTTGCATATAATTCAACATTAACTATAGTTGCCTTACTGCTGGTATGGTTGGCAGCGAAATTATGCAACGTAGTTACGTGTATTTTCCTGTTTAAATACAATAATACTGAAAAAAATCAACAAGAGTAGACATTCTTGTATATTTAATTATGGAACTTATTTTTTTTAGCAAACTTTATAGTTTCCTACCGACTGCACGATTTATCTTACACACGCAAACATCAAGTGACGTGTCCAGAGGTTAGACATATCCCGTCGCGGAAGGATACGAATTGGGTGAAAATATAACTTAAGCAGGGCTTTTTTTGAGTGCTCACTTTATCCCGGCCCACCTATAATACGTTTATACTCTATGGCTTGAGGGCGTTCTCTGCCCACATGAGTTTAGCGGTAGAAATGCCAGAACGCTCCAGGCAGTAGTAGTTACACCGCCGCGTAATACTTTTTATGGTAGTTTCCTAACCTAACGAAACCGGCCATTCAATCAGAGCATAGCATTGTTCCATATTTTAAACTAATTTAAACTAACTTAAACTAATTGTCGAAGGGGAAGGGCAATGCTCGCGCATGCGCGGGGGACCTTTTGAGACGTAGTTGCATTTTTCTCTCTAGGCTGTTTTATACAAAACCAATGCTGACGGTCTATCTCTGCGTGTTACCAAATTGAACGGCGCCATATTGCAGCCCATAACATGCAGTGTCCTAGACTACGGCCATAGAGGAACAGGTCTGGTCACTAGCCTATCTACCAATGCTATTGAGTTCACTCCTTTGACAGAAAGCGCCTCTAGCGGCGAAGTGTTGTTTTAACATTGCAATATAGCGCCGTACTAGCAGTGCTCCTAGCAGCTCCGACACGAGCTTGCTCCTTGTAGTCCCATTTACGCATTGTTAAAACACCCCCAGAGTGGCACAAAGCTATATTACATTACACCACCACAGAATAAATAATACTATTTATTTATTCTGTGACAACACCCCATTGCTAGTGGTGCTTCCAGTCATAAAGGGGCCAACTCAGTAGCATCGGTAGATAGGCTAGTGTTCAGACCTGTAATTCTAAGACAGTGTTCTGTACCAAAATTTTTTGTTGAAAAAATCGTTCTCCCCCCTCCCCTCACCAATGCTAAAGTATAGAATTCCCTATCTTCGCCTGCAATATGTCAGCGTTCAATTCGGTCATCTTAACAGTCTACTTCTTTTATAACGTGTTTGGTTTTCTCTGCCCTCCAGCTGGGATGGCATGGCGACTGCTTGGCGGGGTATACAGACACCACGTGTGGGGGCGCCATGACATGTATTCGCGTCTCGTGCGCAGGCGCCTTGTATTTACGACCGTCGCTGCCCCGCCTGGTTGGCGCAAGGCTAGAAGAGCTGGAAGGCCGCCTGCCCCACTGAGTAGTGATGTACAGATTTTCGGCCGACACAAGTTTACTCTGAAAGTACCAAACGTGCGTTTGTGAACATTACACGTGTATAGGCTACACCCACCCACACACACGTTATTTTTGAACGATTCTTGCAACTGGGGACAAGTTACAAACTAAAGAAGTATTTTGGACATAACGCTGTTATAGCAAATGTCACAAAAACCACAGAATACACACAAACAAACAAAATAGGGAAAATTCCTAGAAAAAATTTTTAATGTTTACCTCATTTTTCCGAATCGTTTCGGCACTAAATGCATCCGGGTAAAGCAATAGCTCCGTGAACATTTTAATTTTCGAATTATTCAACTTTAAAAATGTCATATTTTCAAACGCCGCCATAAACATTGGAAACGCGTTCTTATTGGATAACACATTTATGACGTAGACTTAGGCCTACTTGTTTTGGTTAGCCACCGCACGCCAGGCACTATTGTGTGCATTGGAATTTTTCAACGACTTAATAAACTAATAAAATTTAGCGAACCCGGTTAGGTAAAAGTTAATTCTGGGAATTCGCCCGTTATTTAGGCATGCGTGGTTATAGATTTGGTAGCCAACAACGAAGATATATTTCACTTGAGTTGATTTTAAACTAGTGTTGACAGCAATGTATTAGGCCTAGCTCTCACTCACACATTGAGACGTTTTAGTTATAGGTTTCAGTTTATGTAAATTTAATTTAAATTCTAGAGAGATAATAACTTACTACGAATTCAGTTTAA
>PNEQ01066159.1:0-35922 GCA_003012365.1 Medauroidea extradentata | reverse complement strand
TCAAAACTACGCGTTACTGTCTATGGCCTGTAGCATTTGAAACCCGTTACAAAAAATGTTTATGTTAAATAAAAAATTTCAAAATTTAAATTTTTTTTGGTACTTTTAGAAATTTATTTTAAACACAGAAATATTTTATAATGTGTTTGTATATGCTTCAAGCCGTAGACGGTGACGTGTAGTTTTGATGAGATTTTTTTCATTTCATTATATTTACTGGTTTTTCAAGTTTTGTATGAAGTAAAAATATGCAAATTTTGACTTTGAAGTGACATTACGGGAAAACTAGATGAGCTAATTTTTTTCCGTTAGATATTAATGTTCTCTGAAGTAATGTCTACAAAACTAACACTATTTTATACAAATATATAATTATGAATTTTTCCCCACTTGAACGCCCTTAACAGCTCCACTTAGATGTGAACGCCAGTAATCTTATGATAGGCCGGACGTACGTTGAAATCCAGAAAAGAGTCAAGTTTTCCCGCGATATACCATCATCTCTACCCATTATCTAACGATGTGGAAGGTATTCAAAAGATTATTATTATTATTATTATTATTATTATTATTATTATTATTATTGCAGATTGCAATTCTTGCTATTACTACACTCCACACGGGAATTCATTATTTGTATCTTTTCTTTTAAACGTATATATATATTATATATATATATTATATATATATATTATATATATATATATATATATATATATATATATATATATATATATATATATATATTAACTTTCAAAAGCGAATATTTCCCTAAAGATTTGCGCCAACCATAAAAGTGCCATAGGCCCTATATTACAAACATAATTTCATCTCTTTTTTTTTTTTTGCAATAAATTATCTGGCAAAGTTTGTAACAGCCTGTAAATGCTCGAAATATATAGGGTTGATTGTACCAAACATATTTATCTGCGTAGTTCTCTACAATCATTTTATTTGCATATATTCGATTTATTATGTAGAGTTTTTTTTTTTTTTTTTTTTTTTTTTTTTTTTTTTTTTTTTTTTTTTTTTTTTTTTTTTTTTTTTTTTTTTTTTTTTTTTGCTGGTGTTGTGTGTACAACGTACTTAGTAACTACCACAAAAAAAAAAAGCATTTTCTGTCTCTTGTAAGTTATTTTTCTACAGTATTTGCTTTACAGTTTTCGTTACGAAACTGTTATATTTTGCTGTATTTTTATTTATCACTAATATTTACATCTTGTCAAATTAGTTCAATTTTATCGTCAGTTTCGCACCATTTTGCGTTTCTTATTTTTTTTTTAATTAAGACAGTTTTGTGTCTTCGTAATTCACTAGGCTTAAGAGAGTGTTTACATTTTTTTAAGTTAAGACATATTGCATTCCCAATTATGGTAAAACAAGTAAGCTGAAGTAAAGGTACAGTCGCCAAGTTAGGTACTCTCATTCTCGCCCCATCAAGCGTCAGCAGATCAGTGATGTGGAAGCGTAATATTGTAGTGAGCTGTTCTTTTCTAAATACGTAGTGTTCCTCGAACTCTTGAATTAAGGAAAAACAAATATTTTCCAATAATCTTACATTACCAAGTTATTTTCGATAGCGTTATTTTATTCTCTTGTAGAGATCACCTGCCCCACAAAAATTTGGATTAAGAGGGTTCTCGGTAATTATTTCCGTTCTTTAGTTATAAAAATATCGTGTTTATGGATTTTTAAATTTAATTGATTTTAGCTAGGGAACCAATCGATTTTTATTTACTTATTTTTTTTTTCGGTAGACAACAGCTTCGACTGTCATCATACCAAGGTGTTTCCATAGGTGGGCGTTACTCCAACATGCCTGTCCATTATAGCTATTTATAATGTCTTTGAATGTTTCATGCAATGGGACAGAATGACAGGCTGTATTATTGTGGATATACACCATTGCAATATTATGTCGTCCCAGAAATCTTAGAAAGAGACTAAGAAAGACAAACAACGAAATACGAAATGTATTTGTAGATGGCATGGCATAAAAATAGGTTCCTCACTTTCACCCTTCATGGCTAATATATTCATGGACAATTTCGAGCAAGAGACATTAAGTAAAACTGACACTCCACCTAAGGTCTGGCTTCATTATTTTGACGACGTTTTTCTGATCTGGCAATATGGAACAGACAAACTAGATGATTTTGCTCATTTTCTCAATCCACTCAGGCCATCGATTCAGTTCACGTATGAGATTGAAACTGACGGGAGTCTTCCATTCCTAGATGCATTAGTATCAAAGAAAGACAACATAGTTTCCACAAAAGTATACATAAAACCTACACATACAGACCAATACCTCCACTTTAACTCCAACCATTCGACAGGCACTAAAACTGGTATAATCCGCACTTTAGCTACCAGAGCCGTAAAGATTTGCTCCGAAAAAGATTCACTAGCTTCTGAACATAAACACCTGGAAAAATAACTTCTAGCAAACGGCTACCCTATAAGTACAATAACAAAACCCACACATCTCGTTAATCCACAAAATTCTACCGAAAAACCTGCAGGAACCTTAGCGATCCCATATGTCCGGGGCCTTTCAGAAAATATACGACGGCTAGGAAACAGATATAACATACAGACTGCTTTCAAATCAAGGACCACATTGAAAAGCATCATTACAAAGGTGAAATCAGCAGTTAAAAAAGTACAAACACAGGACTGTGTCTATCAAATACCATGCGAGTGTGAAAGTGTGTACATAGGAGAAACCGGCACACCCATTTCCACACGTATTAAAGAACATAAAAACAACATCCAAAAAAGGCGAGATACAAAAATCCAAACTGGACGAACATGTGTGGGAAAATAGTCATAAAATACTTTGGGAAAATGCTACTCCACTTACACTAGAAACACACCCTATCAAACGAAAAATAAAAGAATCAGTATTTATTGTGAATAACTCTTATGTATTTAGTCAGCAAAGTATTGAATTAAGAAACATGTGGAAACCTTTAACAAAAAAAGAAACAAAATTATTTGCGAAGTGACAATGGACTATAAAACCCAATATAAGGTGCGCGGTCAATCAGGAGAGAGCTCGACTACCATTGGTCGCGGTAGGAACAGAGCTGAAGGCTATAAATACCGTCCAATTTTTTCCCCACTTTTACTTCACTTGAAGACGGGAGCAGATGTCAGCTCCCGAAACGTCGTGAAAAGTCGGCCTTTGGAAATCTACTGTGTTATTTTGTGTCTTTATTGTTGTGTGTTGTCTGTGACGTCGTCGTTGTTATCCTATCTTGCGTCCATTATTGTATTCGTTCTAGTATTGTCTATGCTGTCTTAATTGTGATGTCCTGAGTTTTACACACTGGTTTGTTTTGTACTTCGAATTTTTTGTTTTTGGTTGTTTATTATTATTATTATCATTATTATTATTATTATTGTTGTTATTATTTGTCCTTTTGTTGTTGACTAATTCCTTATGGGATCTTTCAAGTTATGTTGGTTTGGTTTATGGATGTGTTGACTACAGCCAACACGGCTTGTTTTCTCTTTTTTCGTGTTTCGTTGTTTGTCTTTCTTAGTCTGTTTCTAAGATTTCTGGGACGACATAATATTGCAGTGGCATATGTCCACAATAATACAGCTTGTTAGCTATTTATGTACGGTCCTTGGCACTCAAATCACACATAGTAATCACAGGTTACACTGCCGATGAATAATGCATTTTCTCTGGTAATTTCTTTGTCCCAGTCACATAAATAGCTTTTTTTTTTTTTTTTTTTTCAAGTTGTTGACGTATATCCAATTTCATGACATACCTTCAGCAGCGACATTTGTTTAATGATACCGCTGTAAATTTTGTGGGTTTTAGTACTACTCTCTCTGTGTTTTTAAGTCATTACAAGTACACTATAAATCTTTCAGTGCGTTTTAAATACTTGTCTTGCAATCTTAACGCACATCTAGCGTTATTTTATCAGACCCACATACCAATAGCAGCACTCAGATCCTATTGTGAATAGTGAAACGGAAATACGTTTGTTGTATTCTTGCGCTACAATGGTATGTGGTACGAGTTATTCTAGGTATGGCTGCCGAAGGTTGTAACCTGTTCGTTTCTTTCATTATTTTGCAGTGCTTCTTATTTTAATTTATCGTAATACGTTATAAATATTTTGATTTACAAGCGTGCTTACATATAATGTTTCGGATATAATATTTTTCATTGCATTTTACATTATTTTTGTTCATGCAGCTCGACGATGAAGTGGGCACGACAGAAGAAACTGATCCCTTACCTTCGTCACATGAACAGTATCACACTACATCAGAGTTTGTTAGAGAGTCTGAAACTGAAGTGAGTAGCGCTCAGGATACATGACATATTGTTATTCTCTCTCAGGTGGGTTCCAGTCGATTTAGAACAACACTTTCTGGTACTCGTAGCTTAAGTTAATGTTGGCATCATAAGCCACTTTGGAATTACTGGTCTTTAATTATTTTGGTTGTTTTTGCATAATTATAGCTCTATGGTAAAATGCAGTACCTTGAGCCAGACTGACAAATCCTTAGCATTTTAAGTTTTGCGAATGTTATCTGTAGCTCATAATGTGCTCGCATTTCGCTATCATTAGGAACTTTATACTTAAAAATTGGTGACTTCATTAGAAGGCATTTGTAAGATGTTGAAGTGTCACAGCAAGAAATTATTTAGTAACTTCAATGAAAGTTAGTTTATGATTCTTAATTGGAAAATTCATCAGGAGGCGTGAACTCCACCTTAAGAGCCCTATGAAGCTGGTGCATGAACTATTTTGCAGCGTGTTACTAGAAAGTTTCTTTTAAGGTACTACTAAACGTGCGTTTGATATATTTTTTTACGAAAAGGAAACGCGTTTAAAACTATGCTTCTAAATTTTTGTTTCTGTGTATTACACTTAGAAACATTGTTTCGTATCACATCAAATTGGCTAATAACCTCGTAAAAGTTACCTACCGGAATCGTAAAACAAAAATAGAGAAGCATGCGCTGGACTGTACTTGCACTTTCCGTAAATAAATTGTAGGGCCACAGTATTAAGTCCCATACGTAGAGACACTGGAAAGATTCGCGGCTTCACTGACCTAGGCTAGCTTCCAAGAATATCTGTGTATTCAGGCATACAGTAGCAGCTCATTGGTTGCTCGCTGACACTGTCATACCACACGACCGCGCCTGCATTTCGTTGCTTCTTTATTATGGGTTAAGAGCTTTCCAGGAACTGTCAAACATATCAAAGGCCAACTGCAAAATGTTCACGAGCTTATATTATTTTAAAAACTTGCTTGTGCGTAAAAGAAAACGCGATGTTTTCAGGTCATTATCCCACAGGAAAACGTCAACGACCAAAACATTGCACTCCGTTTGCGCGCCCTGCGAATAAAGGCGACACGGTTGTTGATGTACGAGCAAGTCTAGACCTTATAGCTCTCCTGTTTCCGTACTTCAAACACGACATCTAGCGCCTGCTATATAGGGCTCTTAGCCATCTCGCATTTAATTTAATTTTACTTAATGCACAGTGAAACTTACAACCAGTCTTGAATTGTGGTTGTGGGATTCTCTTCCAACATAGTACAATGTGTTAAGTTAAGTTATTAAACTTCTTCAACGTTGTAAACAAACTCTGTTTTCTGTTTTCACAGCATCCAGCAGAAGAGTAGTATGTTGAACCTGATTTCACTTAAATGGAGGTTGAGAATGTTTAGTGCTGCAGATAGAAGCAAAGTCCGCGTGTATCACGCAAGATAACATGCATTAAGAACTGTACTCGGTTACGTTCACTAAGAAGATTGCTCCATTACTGTTCTTAAGAAGTTGCTAGAGTGCGTTCATAAAGAAGCGGTTTTAGTAGGTTTTTTACAATTTTGCTAAGGAAACTTTGTTGTTAAATTGAAACTCTTCGTGCACACAATCTTTAATATTTTCAATATAATATTTGTGTAGGTGACATTTAACAGTAGGAACAAGAATCGACATAAAACAGAAAAATAAACACAAAAGATGAATGCAGCTTCAGACGTAACTCAATGCATCGTAAACCACAATCCTTAACATAGTCATCGGTATGTGCACATCATTAAGAGTGTTTAGGCTTATGTCCAAATTAGGTACAAATGTATATGATTAATATTTAGTCCCACTAATGTTGATATTTGTTAATTAAATTTGTAACATGATTATTTCTTTAAAAAATTGTATGAGCAATACAATTTGATTGTAAACTATGTGATATTATAAAGAAATTTTACTTTGTTTGTACCAGACCTTGCGTACAGGGCAAATAGTAACAGATTATTTTGATGAATAAAATATATGTACTGCAAAAGTTGTATGAAACCCATGTAACAGAAAATGTTTTAAAAAATATGTTTTCTTATTAAACTCTATATTATTAAGAAAGTGAATTTTTCCTTTGCATTCCTCTCTCGTTACAATTTCTTCATTACAAACAAAACAAATGAGCTGCGTTTACCCAGTACTTAAATGCATAATATCAAACATATTGAGGAAATTAAATTTCTGTGTGAATTTACATTATTTGCTGTTGTTGTATTTTGATAACAAACTAAAAACTCAATGTTTAAACGCCAACAATTCATGCTTTGCTACTATTACACTAACATATAAAACGGTTAACCGATGCATGCCAAAAAAAACTAACTTTAGGTTTTTTAATATAATTGTTGACATAGGCTACGTTATCACAGAAGAAGGTCGTCCCAGAAAAAAGTAATTAGGTCAATACTTTATAACTTACATAACATACTGAATTGCCTTTATTTGCCTGATGAAAAATAACATAGGATTTACTTGAAAAACTTTTTAGTTCAGTAACGTTTCAAATTAACAGAAAAGGACAAAGTGTATAGCTAGAGACACGATTTTATGGCGAAAAGATTTTTGCAACATTTCGTTTTAATGTGTTATGTTCACGTCTGCGGCTCTGCTACATCGTCTGTGATAATATGATTTTACTCTCACTTGCCTTGGCAAATCACAGACGTACAGAGTCACGATAATCTTATTATGATTGGTGCAGTCAAATGAGAAACGTGTCTGAACAATGACACGCTGACAAAAAACATGAAGCAGAACTGACGATGTGCACGTGAGACACTGAAACGAAGTGGGGCAAAAATCTTTTCGCGACAAAGTCGTGGCCCTACGTATAGCTTGAAATTAAACTAAAAGCCGGCAATAGTCAGGAGCATCGAACGAACAGTAAAATAAGTGCTAGTTACTAACGACATGTGGAAAACTTGTATTGACATTAATTAGTTCAGTGAAAAACTTTTCTAAACAAGCAAAGTACATGTGTTTAAAGTGAAAAAGTACATGTGTTTAAAGTGAATAAAAACGACTCATTAGAATTTTGAGTATACCTTATACTTACCTGCTGTTCTTCAAGACAAAATTTAGAGCTTCTTAAGTATTAGTGACGGCATTCAATTTTAACGAACTTTTAATATTTTCGCTTTTTGTAATGATTATCTCATATTATTAACAGTTTACTATACATTATCTACGAATGAAACTAATACACCGTAAATAGCAAAACTTAATTTTTTTGCATTACCTACCGTATGTTTTCTGACTTCTCCGTACCATTTTATAACATGGAACAATATATTCGAGTTGGGTATATCTTAAATATATTATTATTCTGAATTCAACAAACAAGAACGGAATCACATCATCAATATATGGTCATTTAACGATATCACCTTACTCTCAATTGAGCAAGTGCGAGTGGTCAGCACTAAACGTGTACAAATACGTCAGTGGCGACGTGAAAATGTCTGGTATGTAAGATGATACGTATTTCATACGCGCCGTGGCAAGCACACACCGCCAACAATTGGGATATGAGAGGATTAAACACAAGCAAGTGCAACGAGACAGTTGTTCGAAACTTTGTGCGTGTGTATGCATGAACACAAATACAAGGTACGATCGTTCGTATGTACAAAATACTAATTTATGGCATAAGGTGGTAACACAATTAAAAAACTTTAGCTAAGCTAAGGTTAATTCTACTACAGGTTAGAAAGGAAATTAGTTTTCTTATGGGAGAGTTTGGCACAGGGTAAATTCTGCCGCTAGTTACTCAGCAATTGTAATCAGTACAATAAAATACGAGACCGTTGTACAATTAAATTTATCCAGGCTTGGGAAAGTGAGAAGTCATTAAATTTAATTTAAAAGTGATAAATAAACTAATTTTGGCTTTTAAAATGTCAATTTCATGTAACTTAAAATTCACAAAAGCTCTGTGATTAGTCAGCTTACTCCTCTTGCCGACACCAGCGCTCAAGTGACATAAATTTTCCCTGGGCCAAACTTTTAATATAGTTATTTCCAACCTGCATTAAAATTAACGTTAGCAAAGTTATGTAAATAAGCATGGCCTTTACGTTTCCGATAAACTGAAAACCGAAATTAAAATTTTAGATGGCCGTTTGCAGAGAACCAACTGATAAGTAGGCTACGTTGTAATGAAACAATTTTAATTCTAAGTAACATTTTACTTTGATGACTGTGATTGCACGAAAAATGTAACAGATATGTTTTAAATGTAGGCCTACTCGGAAAACCTTGTAAATAGTGTTAGATAAATATTCGTAAATGTAGATGGTGTTGCTGTTTTTCAGCAAAATATTGTAAAATTCAGATAATATTCTAACAACTGGCATTATTTTTAGAAATATTTACGCGGAATGATTATATTATATTGAATTGATATTGACTTTTGTACCTAGTCAATACTTTCGTATCGAATAAAAGATTCTCGATTGTTTTTCAACTGGCTTTTTAATTTAAGGTTACGTTTTTACTGTGCAATTACGTCATACTTAAAGTAACAGAAACGTAAAGTCAAATGTTAAAGTATTAAATTGTGCATAGTCCTTAAGAACACATCGCTGCCTGTATAATCGTTTCACATATGTTGGCGATGTGTTTACTACTGCATGTATGCAGTATTGCCTACATACAAGGCATTTTCTCGTTAAAAAGTGATTCAAGTGAACTTTACTTACGTTCAAAAAGTGAACGTAGCAATGTACTAATATGAGCTCAATCGCAACGTGGCTAACCTTTGGTGAACGATAGAGTCATTAATAATTTGGTGAGACGACTTTTTCACCAACTTGTTTCAGTACCATACGTTCATATCTGCAGCTGTGCTTCGTGGTTATTGGCAGAGTGTAATTGTGCAGAGGTGTTGCTCATTTGACTGAACCAATCAGAACACCACGTAACTCTAGCAAGTTACTTTTCGTAAATTCTTGACGTCACCTGTGTGAGGTGTCTATTTATGATTAATGGCTAACATCTTGTATCCACGGCCAAAAATAATAACCAATATCAGCCCACACAAAAAATAACGTAATATCAAAATACAAGACAGCAATTTAATTTGAAAAGAATTAAAGAATTCGAACAATAACGTGCCGTAAGATGACTTGGGACACGTGGGATGACTGGAGACACTTTTATAAAAAAATTATTTTCTACGTATGTTAACTGTGAGTAAATATGAATTTACTTTCATGTAGACATTCATGATTTGAAATGTATCACAAGTTAATTTATTTACTCAGTGCTACCTTATGCGGGAAAAATATTTATTTGGAAATGTCTCAAGTCACCCCACGTGTATCGAGTCACTTCATCTTACGGTGCCGATGACCCCTGCACAGGGGAAAAAATCTACTGCAGTGGCTGCAGAAGAACTGTGTCTACTCTGACTGGACGGAGTAATGTTTGGGAGACGCTAATAGGGAGTAGTTAAGATTGGAGCATCGCAGAGCCGTAGCCAGGATTTGATTTTGTTGGAGGGGGAGGGAAACTCAATCTTAGGAATGTTATATAGTAACACACGGAAACAAATATTTTATGGCAGCTACAAAATATTTTGTGGGAATTTACCCTGCAAAATTTACTTAATGGTCACCACAAAAACATTTTGTTGAACCGCTAAAATATTGTGGTCACAACAAAATTATTTTGTGTGTACTACAAACTAATTTTGCAGGGTAGACTTCCTACACAATTTTTCATTCAGTGCACCCCCCATAAAATGGAGTGTCGGTGGGTCCTCTCCCCCGAGAAAATTGGGATTTTCTTGGTGTAACATGGTGCTGTCCAAGCAATTTCCATAAGGCAAAAGAGGAGGGTCCTGGACCCCATGGACAACCCTCCCTCCCCCCTCTGGCTATGTCCTGGGCGTCAGGACGTGCAGAGTAAATGTGTATTTTTCAAGGTGATGCACATAAGCGTTTCGTAATTTTGTAATTGAATCCAACACTTCTCAGCTTTTAGACATAAAATAATATGTCGTTTCCCGTAATTGGATATATTAGATTTTATATTTTTCACATGTAAGTACGAGTCTGAGGAATCGTTTTACTGTTTCTGTTTTGTACAAATTGTTAAAACTTTTCTAATGATAAATGTTAGATTATTTGCAGTTAAAATTATTACTGAGATAATTTGAATTACCTTTTTGACCCTACTAGGGGGGGGGGTATGCTTAGTTTAAAAAGTATAATTATTTTTAACTTCGCCTTTTTCGACGGTTAAAAACTTATCTCTGTGTAATTCCACAACTACCTTAGAGAGGCTTGGTACATAAACTGTCAATGTGAATTGTTTAATTTATGTCATTAGGGATTTTACTACTGTTTGTACGAATTAAAAAACAGTAAAATTATGAATTTGACACGAGCTTACACGTAAACAAAGGTTTTTACGACAGTGCAAATAAAGTAAATATCGTGAAGACTGGACTTACCTTAGAAAATAATATTCAATTATTAGAAATAAATTAAAAAGAAACTAAACAAACGTAAGATTATAAAATTTAAATTTAAAATTTAAAAAACCTCCGACTACAAGTTGGTGAGAAGTTGGGTATCATTCAGATTTCAGATGATGCTGCAGCATCAGGCCAAGGTAACCACGTTTTTCAAATATCATTTATGTCACAGGATACTAAATACCGAATATATCAGACCAGTAGAAATAGTTCACATGCCTTCAACAACTAGAAAGGAGTTGATGATCTTCAAACTGCTGAACAGATTTTAATTAATCATAGCTAAGAACACTCTCGATCAAGTCACCTTTCAAACAAAAACAAACTAAATCAAAATCGGTTCATCAGTTTAGGATCTACGATGCCATAAACAGACATACAGATACACAGATACGCAAATTAAACTTAAAACTTATAACACCCCTTTTTTGTGTCGGGGGTTAAAAACCGAAACACACGGACTGTGATGAGTGGTTGAATATATGTGTGTGTAGAGAAAGAGAGAGAAAGAGAGAGAGAGAGATTTGTAATTACTTAGTTAACATATTCATTATTACTGAGTCAGTAAGTATGTGTGTTATTTTGAATGATGAATTAGAATCTTAAAATAAATTAGTTAGTAAAATTTTTCTTCTCCTTTATTTCGCCTAGGGAATTTTCGTTAATAACTTTTTAATAGGTTGTGTTTATGAGAAGATAGATACTAGAGCTAATTTTAAAATCCAAATATGTTAATTTACTGCAATCTTCTGCTGTTTATTAACCCTTCAGTTGCTCATTTTGATTTCGTTCCGTAGCCCGAAGGCGACATACACACGCCAGAAGGTTATGACGCAATGCCTACAACATCACAGGACCTTGTAGTATGGAGCAAGAGTGATACACAGCCTGAAACCAGGGTAAGTACTGTTCTGAAGAGTTACAATATGTTATAAGTCATGTGAATTTTAAATCAGCAGTAGTAATTTTCCAACAGTTAGTTGTGATCACCTTCCATATACTAGTTCACCATCCAAAGGTATTAAACGGATTGGCAATAACATTTAAGCAATTATTCGTAGTAAAGCGAAGTAACCAATAAATATGATTTACTGGAGCCTTTGAGAGCGGTGAAGTGTATAAAATTAGTTATTTGTCACGTAGCTACGTTTACACTAAAATTAATATTAAATGTAATATTTGTTAATTTAGGTAACTGCAAATGATATGAACTGTAGTGTGAGTTTTTTTTTTTTTTTTTTTTTTTTTTTTTTTTTTTTTTTTTTTTTTTTTTTTTTTTTTTTTTTTTTTTTTTTTTTTTTTTTTTTTTTAATTATAGTTGCTTCTTTACACCCTTTCCTTTAGGTACTCCACGGCGTCTCCCTTTTTATTACTATTTTTGTTTGAAATCTTGCAAGTAATTTCATAAGTGAAATTACATTACACGTTAAGTCCGTCTTAAAAACTTGGTATATTAAAATATTTTATTTTATTTTCTGCTTTTAAATATAGTGTATGTGAAATTTTGCGATAACGTGTTTAAAAGACAACATGGTATATTAAAGAATTTTTATAAAAGAATTTTTTCTTCACAATTTTTTTTTGTTATGTCGTATTGTCATCCAGTTCTAAGCTGTGTTTAAAGTTTCAAGTCTCTAGCTCACCAAAAAGTTAGTTTAAAATCGATTGCAAAATTTGGACCGAACAGACAAAGTAACATTGTCGTTTAGTTCTGAGCCATATTAAAGTTTCAAGTATCTATCTCATTGTCACCCTGGCATTGTTACCGAACAGACGAACAAACAGATAAGAAAGTTGGTTAGTAAAATAAAAACACATTAAAACATGCGTAAGGGTGCAAATCAGTTGGAAGGACAGTTTAAAAGTGGAAAATCTGTCTCCATCTTAAATGTCCTTAAATTTTGTTGATACTTAAAAAGTTTTTTTTTTTTTTTTTTAATTAAATTGTGTTGTAGAGACCGAGGTGTATTCCTGAAGAGTTCGTATTTTGTCTCTGGTACGTCACTGGCTTTAGTGTGTACCTGCCCCTACCAGTGTCATATGGTTCCACAGATATCTCAGCGTTGCGTATGGTCATTGCTTAACACTGCACACATAGGAATACTCCATGCCACGCCACTGCTAGATATGTACCTGCATCTACTAGTCTAATAATTCCGCAGTCAGCTTAGAATTGTGTATAGTCACGTCTATGTACCGCTTCCCTTGGAGCGAAATGAAGAGATTTTTGTCAACACTTCGCGTCTAGGCCTTCAGCGCTGGTAAGGGGCGACATGATATGAGTATACAGCCGCACCGGAATGAGGGGCGTGAGAAACGGGTGATCGTCGAGAAAACCCGCCGACCAGTGCTGTCGTCTTGAACGATTCCCACATGCGAAAATCCGGGGACCGACCCCGCCGGGATTCGAACCCGAATCGCTGTGGTGGGAGGTGAGTGCTGTAGTCACTGCGCCATCCGGAGCCTCCGCTCCACTTGGTACACACCCACGCTTCGCCGCTGCTCGGTGACAAACATCTGTGGCGTGTCAACAGCTGGATGCTGCGAGGACATCCACGGAGCTGGCGCTGAGGAACGCAGAGCTGATGGCGAAGTTGGAAGACGCGCAGATGCGCCTCTACTACTCCGGCCGCATGACGGACCTTCTGCAAGAGGAGCGTGAATTGTTCGCAAAGATCGCCAAGATTCGCTCGCAGCAGCTGGCCGCCACCTCACACGCCGTCGAGCAGGTTAGCCCCCCCCCCCCCACAGTTATCTATACCAGTCCGGATACAACATACGGCGGTTATAAAAAGTCACGTAGGTAGGGCGGGTACGACATATTTCAGCTTTAAGGGCGGATGTTAAACAATTTTATTGCGTTTTCAGTTTTTCAGCAATAACAGTTATTCAAATCGTATTATCAAAATTTTCTCTTTGACCAAACATAGTATATGTTCTTGGTAAACTGCTCGACATAAATAATAACGGAATCTTTCATCAATTTATCATGCAGAATTATTGCAAGAGAATTCTTGAAAGTTAACCTAAAATTCCCTTGCAATGATTATGCATGACAAATAATAAAATATTCAATTATTGTTTACGTTAATCAGTTTACAAAGAATATATACTATGCTTTGTCGAAGAGAAAATTTTGATAATACAATTAGAGTATATATTATGGCTCAAAAATTGACAATCTAATAAAATTATGTAACACTCCCCCTTAAGTCTCTTACACAGTTAAAAACCTAAGCATTAATACTAGAGACGTAGAAGTTAGAACTGACGGGCTTAGATTTATAGTCGTGTAAGTCAGTTAAAAAGTTTTCTCGTAAACAATTATTTGCAGTCACACGCAAACTGCAGTATATTCTTGCATTGTACTGAAATGCTATGCAGGAACTCAGTTATGAGTAAGGTATTTGTTACAGAAATTGCTATTGAAAAAAATTGTCGACGAGACGTGAAGTCCACTCACTATCATTTACAAACGTATATGATGGGAATAACGACACCACTAAATATTTGTGACTTATACTGCTGTGAATCTAACCCCCTCAACAGTTTCCATTGCATTGGTGATTTAACCTAGAAAGACACACAATACGGAATACTGATAAGGAAAATAAACGTAATTTGCCAGGTAAATAATTTTTTTTAGTAAATTCTACCGAAGCATCGTTTAAATACCTCGAAAACATTATTTATTCATGATTTTAGCAAATTTTTCACAATAACCTGTGGTACAGTACATAAAAGCAGCAAAAATACAACAGCCAAAGTCTGTTCCTGTTGGCTGAACTTAGGAAAAACATTGTTTGTGTTCACTCAAGTTTTGCAAATCGTCTGCTTACTTATTAAGTTGAATATTTACTTCTTAATTTTTTAACTATTAAACCCCTTTACGCTTCAAATTATAACCAGGATAAGGTTTACACGCTTCAAATCAGTAACGAGAGCTACCATGAACTCGAGCAAACCAACTGTTGGCAAATGAAAGTCGTTATATGCCGCGAGAAAAAAAAAGTATGTAAACAGGCGCATAACAAAAACCACAACGAAGTGAAACTAAATGCACCACGTTTGAAATATCGAAGAAACAAGTACGGAACTAATATTATATATGATGTGTATAAAGTAACGTGTAAAAATGTGCTGCGGAAGTCACATTTAGTAAAATATTAAATTTTTATGATTTTTTTTTGTTTGTTTGTTATCTCCGCTACCTTAAAGCTCTGAACAGCATTACAGAAGCTTACCGGAACTCTGGTGACTGACAAAACTTTTTTCCGTGACTTCTCCAGCTCGTGACTTCTTATAACCGCCTCTGTAGTGCGTTGACGAATACGGAATAGAAACGTTACTATCGTACCTGAGATGGACTGGGCTGAAGTATGAGTGGAGTGAGATTATCCAATCCAGTCGCCTAGGTGGAATGGAGTGTGGAATACGGGTTGAAATATTTACTATGTGGACATTGCAGTCTGACCGCTTGGCTTAGTGGTTAGAACTCCTGGCTGTTGAGTCAAGAGTCCTGGGTTTGATTCCCGGCCAAGGAGGAACGTTTACAGTGTGTTGTGTTGTCTCCTCATCAACAACCTGTGGAAGACAGTGGCGAACCACCGCAGTTTACTGTTGCCTAGTCGCGCCCCACGGGCTCAGTCCTGCGCTCCAACTCAGCCTCTGGGCTTTCAGCACGATCTTAAACACAGCACTGAACGAAGACGAATTTGTTGTCATTATGATTTGCTTGGTTTGTTATGAAAGTAATAGGTTAAAATCGTCGTGGGCTTGCAAAATAAGAGTATTAATTTCTAGAAATAATGAGAATTTAAAAAAAAGTAATTACGAAGCATTTCAGGCCAAAGAGTGTTTGTATCTTGTTTTTGGGAATCTTTGGTTATTTAGGTACTGTTCAATATTAGGCGGGTAGATGTCTCTATTACACGATGTCTAACAAGCCAATCGTAATTAATAATAACAAATAAATAATGTACTTTAACCACATTTCAGTCCGTGATCACGTTACGTTCGATCCATACAAACTTCAGTCCACTCCGTCACTGTTCACATTAATAACTTTAGCTTTTAACACATTTCCATTTGCTGACTACATTCCTTCTCATATCATCTGTAATCTTCGCCTATCCGCCTCATACTATTGATAGCAAATTACATCTGCAAACTATCAGGTAAAGGTTCTGTTTAAAAAAACTGGCAGTCTTTGAGCTTGAAAGAGGAATTATTGTTTAACGATATTATGTCTCAATGAATAAGATTTATCGATAACTCCTTCGAACAAAAATTATAGTTCGTGAAATTTGTCGAGGAATTCCACCACATTGAAGGGGCCGCGGTGGCCGATTTACGACCGACCCCACGTGGCTCGGTTGAGCGGCCGGCTTTGGTGCGGGGGGTTCTGGGTTCGATTCCCAGGTCTAGCTGGGTGTAAATTTGTGTTTGTCCATTTGGGTCTCAAAAATTATCACTATACACATTGTCTCACGCAAAGTACTGGGGTCACTCGAATTACGTCACATTAAAGGGGGGAATGTTTGGTGCAGTGATGACGCGGTAGCTTCCGCATCGCCACTGCACCAGACATAAAAAAAAAGTTTGTTGAGCCACCGTCTTTGGTGCGGGGGTACTGGGTTCGATTCCCGGTGTAAATTTGTGTTTGTCCGTTTGGGTCTCAAAAATTGTCACTATGCAAATTGTCTCACGAAAAGTACTGGGGTCACTCAACTTAAGTCACATTAAAGGAGGGAATGTTTGGTGCAGTGATGACGCGGAAGCTTCCGCATCGCCACTGCTCCAAAACATTTTTGTTAAAAAAAAATTTTAAAAAATTGGTTAGACCATTTGCCTTCCACCAAGGCGCTTCGGGTTCGATTATTTTCGCACGTGGGAATCGTGCCGGACGATGCCTTTGGTCGGCGGGTTTTCTCGGGGATCTACCGCCTCCCCCCCCCCGGTTCATTTTGATACTATTCCATACTCACTTTATGTCACCCATCACCTACGCTAATGACCTAGGTGTTAAGCGCTGAACAAAATCATTCACACTCACAATCCACCACATTGAGAAATCTTAACAATGAGTACTTAATGCATAAAATCCAATTAAAAATAATCAATAAAAATGTAATCTGTATTGTTTTAATACCATTTGATATTCAATGTAGTAATATTTGCATTTTCATGGCAAATGTACCTTAACTCATGCATCACTGCTGCCAAAATGTGATTAAAATACTAAAATAATTCGTTAAATAATTTTGATCTTCGTATAACTGAAACACTACGCTGCGGTGCATAACAACCACGCAAGTATCAATCCCAAGTTGCAATCCCTGGGCGTGGATAAACCAATTAAATAGGCCCCTACTCCATCGCTTTCAACTACTTTGTCAAGAGAAAAGAAAAGTGTTTTCCGCAAAAAATAAATGTTCACGGACCTGTTTTATTAAGAAAATAGACGGTTATTTGTTTTCTAAAACTCTGCGATATCTGTATCGCTGAAATATATTTATTTATTTAACAACTGCCATTTTTTTACAACAGAAATATCCTGAAGAGTATTTATTACGTGTGCAAAAAAAATGCCCACAACGTGTCCAGGCATAAGACCTAGGCGTTTTTTTTTTAATACAGCCTATAATTATCACCCTTATGTTCTCAAGTCTGTAGTCACTGCAGTTAAGTGGTTCCCTCCCTTATATTCTATAGCGTTCGTTCTTAGTGCACTTTAATTCATCCAGATTTCAGCATGCTCCTCATAGTCCTGACTTGTTACTTTTAGTAATTTTTAATAATTTAAGTTTACAATGTAACTAGTATTCGAGCCTATTACATCCAGTTCATGCAAGCGCTAGTTTCAAAATTTCAGCTTGTTACTATTTCCCAGCAGTTAGGGTATTTAAATTGATGAACTATTAAGTACCGCAAGAAGGATTTTTTTTTTTTTGTAATTTGTTGCAAATGCCTTATTAATGTGTATATATGTCAGAATATTGTCAGTGGAAACGTGGATAGTAAGAACACTGTTACCAGTGCCTTACGTTCAGTCGGCGAATTACCAAGAACTCAATACTGTAAATACCAATGAGAGAGGTGCGTAAACGCTACAAGTAACAAAAATGTGAAGTCTGCTATCAACGCACGTCAGAAAGTGTAACTGTAGTCTTCGAGGGAAAGTCGTGCTAGTTGAGTGTCATGCGCTTAGAGGCGAGGAGACAAGGTATGGGCGAGCAAGCGTCGACCTTATCGCCCGCGCTTCCAGGCCCCGATAACACTCGTTGTGTTCTAATATTGAATTATTAGTAGCTTTAATTTACAAATTTAGATCTAGACTTCGCAGATTCCCTGTGTAAATTACGTTGAAGTACGATGATTAGCTTATGACGGGTACTTGGTTGAGTATTTCTCTGAGCTAAAGGACGTGACTCACGCAATTATTATGACAAGAGTGGTGCAACCAACGGCGAAGCTTGTTCTTGTTTCAACAGAAACAGTATTAGGCCCGTCTGTATCCTACGAGCAGGTGCACTTCACGTGCCTGCAGGACTCAACCAATGAGAAAATATTTCTGTTACCTTAGTCGTGCTACTGGAGAATTCGTTCTACGACTCTTGAACGCTACTGGCTAATGATATACCTGCACCTACTGGTATAGGCCGTTCGGAATAAAGTGAACACTAAATATTTAACCTTTGAAAAATATCACTAGCTGTTACTACATATAATTCAACATTACCGATAGTCACCTTACTGCTTGTATGGTTGGCAACGAAATTACACAATATAGTTCCGTGTTTATTCGTATTTAAATACAACAATACTGAAATAAAATCAACCGACAGCAATATAATTCTATTTTATATAATTAATAAACTTCTTTTTTTATCAAACTATGTAGGTACCTATCGACTGAAAAAGTTATCTTCCACGCGCAAACATAAAGTGACGTGTCCCATGAGGTTAGACATTTCCCGTCGTTAGTCCTTACACGCGGAAAGATACGAATTGGCTGGAAATAGATCTTTAGCAGGGCTTTTTCGAGTGCTCACTTTATTCCGAACTGCCTATATAATAGTTGCACTGACAACTCAGTTGTGTATAGCCACTGCTTAGCACACCGCTTTCCTTGGAGCACAAACACACACATTGTTGAGTGCTACTCTGTAGTCGTATGATACGCCTGTTACAGGCTACTGTGTATTCACCGACTACAGTATTACGAATTATAACATGTGTTGGTAACAAATTCCTCTTCGCACAGCTCAATAATAATTTACTCTCGTCTCTGTGACCAGTATACAGTTGGTCATATGACCACTGTTAAACGACCAGCAGAATCCTTCCTTCAGTACGAGTCGCGGCACCTCGCACCGATGAAATAGGACATGTTCTATCTTCTGATACCGTTCATGATCCATCTTGCATGAGAAATTCTCGCATGATATTTTGTATTTGAGATCGTCATTTTGCTTGAGTTTTGCGTGCGTCTAGCACAGTCCATTAAGAGATGTCTTCGAACCACGCTTGTTTATCCGCTGCAGGTAATTAAATGACAAAACTCCATACGGGCGACATTGATGCGCGTTTCAAGGTAACACCGTCTTTATCCGCGGAGCATTGAATTGGCGTTCAGTGTTTTCGTTGTAGTATTTATGTTGGACGTTAAGCGGTGACCCTTTAGTTTTATTTGTAGAAAGTATGGTGTAAAGTTTAACGAATGTTTCTCTGTTTCTGTTTTACAAACCAGCTTGATATTTCTGTAGACATAATAGTCTGAGGGATCCATGGTTGTACCACAAAACATGTTAAAAATAATAACAATAATATCGATTAGGTAGTGACCCCAGGGTATCACAACCCGAGAGGTAGACGTTCAACTGGGAGGTCATTGATTTCCCTGTTTCCTCAGAGGTGACATGGAATGAGGCCCTACAGTGGAGCTGCAACGAGATTCAAGGGACATGGCAAACAGGAATACTCCGAAAAAACCCTCTGGCCAACTACAACGTCCGCTACGTTCCCCACAATCCGAACAATCGGGGATCAACCTCACCAAGAATCGAACCCGGATCGCCTTGGTAGGAGGCGAGCGGTTTGACTTTTTAACACCACCGTAGCCCGGTGCTGTGTTAAAAAAATGGAAGTATAGTTTGAGGTGTACTTTCTTTGAATAGGTATAGATGTTGGGGATAAGTTTACCAGTTGTACATAAAAAAAGTACATGGTGATATGCTTATATCATTGTTTATGCACCAGATGAGGACATTTATTAAGGCTGTTCAAAATCACAATTTATTTTTGTTCGAAATACTGTTAGTTTTGAGGACGTTACTAGTTAGTACGTTATCCTGTTGGAAATTTTTAGCACGCAACATTCCCTTAGCGGCATGTTAAAAGTCAAATGTGCATTTTTTATGCCTTCATCATACACCTAACGAAAACTCGCAGACTTAGTGAAATTAATTAATTTATAGATGTCACGGGCTGTAGGCTAAAAATTATAAACTATGCACTTTTGCATTTAAAGAAAAATGCCCGAAAATAAAAGTTTCATGTGGAATTTGGTACACTAAACAAAAACCATTTCTCGATCAAATATTTGTTTTTAGCAAATAGCGAAATAGCGTCATTCCTTCTGATTAAAACGATGCCAAGTTTATATTTATGCGAACTGTAAATCTTTATGGTGTATGTCGGTGATAACAAATGCACATCCCCTTCTACGACGCGACGACGTGGGACGTGTTAAGTTTTTCGGTAAGAGCTGACATCAGCATAGCCCTCTTTCTCTTACTTGCGGCCTTGGGTAACTGGCTCAAATATTCAAGAGCGCTTCTTTATACAGATGTCTCAAGACGGAGTGCATTATTTATGTGTAGTGATAGATATAGAAAAAAAAAATTGAAAATGTCTTGGAAATTTTTTCTAAAGTGAATGTTGTGGGAGTATTGGTACCCTAAACATCGGCTTGAGAATGAATATTTATTTAAATAAAACAAAATCGAATTTACGGAAACGAATAATATTTGTAACAGCGCCGAAACATTGAAGGATCTTTATGTTAATAATATTAATTTCGTAATATTATCACCCACTCATTGTTTAAATGGGGTACATGTGCACTTTTATGCCTATAACTCTTAAAAATGGTACAATAATGCACATTTGACTGCAATAACGGAAGAAGCAAAGGACGACAAACAAAAAAGGTCATCTTACCAGAACTTGCTTATGTTAGTGGTGTTCGAGAAAATCGCAAGTCAAATTTATGGTATGTACTCCGACGCCTGAAACATATGCATTATCTTGATACGTAGTACAACCAAACAAAGTGGCGACTTGCAATGTTAGTGTAAGAGATAACACTAAAGTTAATTACTCATAAAGTTAGTTTAAATACTTTTGAAACAGTTCATTGAGGAAGCGAACCACCATCTTAGATTTAAGTGCTGTGACAACACTCAGTCAGATGCATGATAAATTGGTAATATGACACACGAGAAAACAACGAAAAAATGAAAAACCCATTTTACGTACGTGTTTGCAATATTATTTCCACAAAGTACAATGTCAACGCCACAAAGTTATTGTGAAATTAATCCTTCTCACAGTTTGCACAGTCGGAAAAATAAAACAGGAAATTGCATTAGAAAAACAAATGAGCCATTAACCATGAAAAAAGCTGTTAGGTAATAAATAGAGAATGAAACAAAATTGTACACAGATGTAGAGCACATCAGTGATTAAAGGAGATGTTCAAAGTTTGAGCCTCCCATTTCTACACATGCTTGCAGACGACGCATGTTATACTGACGAACACGCTCCAGCACACCAGGATTTGCCCGAACTGCCTGAAATGCACACTGCACATTGCACATGTTGCCACAGTTCATCACTATTTGCCACGTCACTTGCATACACGCATGCTTTCAAATGGTCCCACAAGTAGCAATCCAAAGGGTTCAGATCAGGTGACCTTGCAGGTCAAGGCACAGGACCACCGCGTCCAATCCATCGCCGAGGGTAAACAGCATTCAAATACTGTCTGGCTGAACGACTGAAGTGTGCTGGTGCGCCATCATGCATTATCCAGTAGGTCTAGTAGATCATTCTCCGGGAAGCCCGATAGGAAGCTCCATTGAGTCGATTGGGGATGATATGAAGACCGATTAGCACATCGCCTACAATTCCCGTCCAAATGTTCTGCGAGAACTTGTGCTGGAATTGGGACTTACGAACTACATGTGGGTTTATGTACGCCCACTTATGCTCATTGTGAAAGTTGAATGCACCTGTTCTTGTAAAGGAAGCTTCAGCTGTGAACAGAACGGTACTACAGAAGGCCGGGTTGTCTGCTGACTGATGTAGGAACCATTGGCAGTACTGAAGCCGAGCAGCGTGATTTTGTGGCTGAAGTTACTGTACAGGCTGGAAGTGAAAGGCGTGTAGTCTCTCACGTTGTAGCATACGATGTACTGTTGATCGTGATGTGTTTAGCTTTGCAGCAATACATCATGTACTGATGCGTGGATTCTCAACGACGATGTCCAAAACGTCTTCTTCAACATCCAGTCTGCGACCGTCGGCAGCATGCCCAGATTCGTGTGCACTTCCGGTTTCTCGTAAGCGACGATTAACACTGTTATGAATGTTCGTGCGTTTGGTAGCCGTCGTCTTGAGAATTGTCTCCATATCTCCGTTGTGCAGCAGCTGCGTTGCACAATGTTTCATCATATGTTAACACAATGTCGCTAAGTTCTTCGTTACTCCACTCCCTGCATGGCTACTGTGCCTGTCACGTCTTATCTTTACATGCAGCAGTTCCAATAAATTCACTTGTCATATGGTCAAACGTGACACTATGATGGTGTTCACCATATCGATCTGTTTGCCTGTAGGTACACAAGCTGACAGGCAACTGTCAGAAAGCATTTCGATTTATCCAACACCACATACATCAACTGTGAAGGGATTAGACTGCGCAATAGTTGTGTTACATTTTTAATTGTATTACCAATATGCACATATGTAATTTTAACTGATTTGCATTGAAAACATAGTTTTCTTTTTCATACGTTTTAACGTTTTTGCGTATGTCTTATTAACACTATTTTGCAATTCTTGCATTTTTACATAATTTCTGTCCCATGTGTTACATTATTTAAAGCAATTACACCAAAATTATGGTTTCTTGCCAGTTACATTGCAACGTAATTGCATTAATCAGTCAGTGTTTTTTACTAGTAACAAATTATTCCCTGTCTACCAAGTTACACTTTCTTTTAACATCATTAAATATTATTTACGATTCAGCCCGTTTTCTGTGGCGGTTACGACACTCTCATTCGATCAGAGTGGCTCAGGTTCAGTTTTTCGTAAGGTGATTTGGATGTGAGGTTTTGTTGGACTTGGTGAGCATTGCAATTCACATGTGTGGTTTTGTTTACTACCACAGTTTCTATAACCATACCATTAAACTTTGCTTGGTTACACTTTGTTGCACGGCATTGCATATGTTTCAGGCGTCGGAGTACATACAATAAATTTACTTGCGATTTTCTCGAAAACCGCTAACGTAAGCGAGTTCTGGTAAGATGACCTTTATTGTTTGTCATCCGTCGCTTCTTCCGTTATTGCAGTCAAATGTACATTATTGTACAATTTTTATGTGTTATAGACATAAAGGTATAAAGGTGCACATCTGCCCCATTTAAACAATGAAGGATGATAATATTACGAAAGTAGTATTGTTAGGATAACGATCCTTCAATTTTTCGGCACTGTTCCAGATTTAATTCGTTTCCATCGATTAGATTTTGATTATTTTAGATAAATATTCATTTTCAAACCGATGTTTAGGGTACCAATACTTCCTCAATGTTCACTTTAGAAAAAATTTTCCAAGACATTTTCGACTTTTTTTTTTTTTTTTTAACGATCTATCACCACACAAAATTAACGCACTCCGTCTTGGAACATCCTGTTTACTGACTCGAAACTCTATGGCGTGAGTCGGCAGTTATGTATTTGTCGAATAGAGCGATCAAAATGGTATTGCTGTTGTGACGATTTTAATTAACACTTGAACCGCATTGAGCAGGTATTGAGTCAGAAAGAAGAGGAATAGTGCGTGTTTACTGTCCGCATATTCGGGAAAATCTTGATGTAAGACTTTCAGAGTCAGTATCTGGATAGTTTGCTGTTTGGAAGTTACGGAAAAAATTTCCATTCTATATTTGGTGAAGAAACTGTAAACCGAGGCTGCAATTTTATATTTCAACAAAGGCGAACTAAAATATATGTCAGAAGCACAGGCAAAGGATGAAATAATTTCATGGTTTATTGCTCTCTTTAGATCTATGGTATTCTTTATAAAGTTAATAATGCTTCTCGCATATTCACACATCACGTCTGGGTGAGATTTCCTTGCACTGTATCAATTAGTTTTTCTGTAATAAAGAACTGAACTATTCCATTTTTAGTAGAGGAAAGTGTTAATGCATTGGTGTAAGGGTTATGCATGGCGTAAGGGTTATGCATGGCGTAAGGGTTATGCATGATGTAAGGGTTATGCATTGTGTAAGGGTTATGCATGGTGTAAAAGTTATGCATGGTGTGAGAGTTATGCATGGTGTGAGGGTTATGCGTGGTGTAAAGTTATGAATGGTGTAACGGTTATGCATGGTGTAAGGGTTATGCATGGTGTAAGGGTTATGCATGGTGTAAGGGTTATGCATGGCGTAAGAGTAATGCATTGTGTAAGGGTTCGAACTATTCATGTCACTTTGATTTGATTTCGTCGAAGATGAATTTGTATGAGATAAGTTTGTGATCTTTGTACTGGTCATTTTCGTCTGAATGGGGACGCGTGCTACAGCTTCAATGTTACTGTTTAATGATGATCTTACTTTAAGTCTAGCGCTTGTTTTCCGAATACTTATGATATCTAGATCACCTAGTCTTACCGCATACGGTTTATTCTAGCAGAGTGTAAGGGAGTAATTATAAGTTATTTATTGGTGATATGTATTTCAACATAGAAAATAGTGATACTGAAAACTCCTATAACACTCTCTTTGAGATCGTCATTGTACTCTGCTGTAAAATAGTCACTGTATACGTCTACAAAATAAACGATGTCTCGTACAAATGTAAAAATAATGAAAACATTAAAATCTTGCATGAACTGGCCCACACTCATAACAAGAAACTCATTAAAAACGAAAACCAATTGTCTACCGTGTCTACCGTTAAACTAATTATATGGCCGCCTATGTACACTTAATGTATTGTTTTGGATCAACACAGAGTTTGCACAATTATTTAGATTTATCGTTTATGTAGTACAGTGACAGTTTCATAGTATGTTATAAGTATGTATTTTATAGCAGAAAGTTATGTTAATACACAATATGACAAATCAATCAGTTGAACCTACTTTGCTGTATTTTTATATTTCAGTGCTCATGTGAAGTGTGTGCTACAATAATGGCTGTGCAAAGAAGACGGCTTGCAATAAAAGCTGATGATGAAAGTGACAAGCAGGACGTCTTCAGTAGCTCTCGAGCAGATAATGAACACTCACATTTCATTCAACCAAGAAGTTCTCCGCAGTTTCAATCAACGAGTCATCGACAAGGCAGTCCACACACAATCAGCCCTTCAATAAGTGACTACAAAACAAGTCGTTCTGTAAGTTTCCAAATAAGTAGTCCACGGGACATTTCGCAAACAAGCAGTCCACAAGACATTTCGCAAACAAGCAGTTCACAAGACATTTCGCAAACAAGCAGTTCACAAGACATTTCGCAAACAAGCAGTCCACAAGACATTTCGCAAACAAGCAGTCCACAAGACATTTCGCAAACAAGAAGTCCACAAGACATTTCGCAAAAAAGTAGCCCTCCGCAAGACACCTCGGAACTAAGTAGTCCTACAAAAGACACTTCGGAACCAAGCACTCCTCTGCAAGACACTTCGGAACCAAGCAGTCCTACTAAAGACACTTCGGAACCAAGCACTCCTCTGCAAGACACCGCGCAACCAAGCAGTCCTACAAAAGACGCCTCGGAACCAAGCATCTCTCTTAAAGACACTTCGGAACCAAGCAGTCCTCTTAAAGACACCTCGGAACTAAGTAGTCCTACTAAAGACACTTCGGAACCAAGCACTCCTCTGCAAGACACCGCGCAACCAAGCAGTCCTACTAAAGACACCTCGGAACCAAGCATCTCTCTTAAAGACACTTCGGAACCAAGCAGTCCTCTTAAAGACACCTCGGAACCAAGCAGTCCTACTAAAGACACTTCGGAACCAAGCACTCCTCTGCAAGACACCTCACAACCAAGCAGTCCTACAAAAGACACCTCAGAACCAAGCAGTCCTCTTAAAGACACCTCGGAACCAAGCAGTCCTCTTAAAGACACCTCGGAACCAAGCATTACTTTTAAACACACTTCGGAACCAAGCACTCCTCTGCAAGACACCTCACAACCAAGCAGTCCTACAAAAGACACCTCAGAACCAAGCAGTCCTCTTAAAGACATCTCGGAACCAAGCAGTCCTCTTAAAGACACCTCGGATCCAAGCATCACACTTAAACACACTTCGGAACCAAGAAGTCCTCTGCAAGACACCTTGGAACCAAGCAGTCCTACAAAAGACACTTCGGAACTAAGCACTCCTCTGCAAGACACCTCACAACCAAGCAGTCCTATAAAAGACGCCTCGGAACCAAGCATCACTCTTAAAGACACTTCGGAACCAAGCAGTCCTCTTAAAGACACCTCGGAACCAAGCAATCCTCTTAAAGACACCTCGGAACTAAACAGTCCTGTAAAAGACACCTCAAGCAGTCCTACAAAAGTCACATCACAACCAAGCAGTACTCTTAAAGACACCTTGGAACCAAGCACTCCTCTGCAAGACACTTCCCAACCAAGCAGTCCTACAGAATACAGCTTGCAACCAAGCAGTTCTCTTAAAGACACCTCGCAATCAAGCAGTCCCCCTGAAGACACCTCACAAACAAGCAGTCCTCTTGAAGACAATTTGCAACTAAGCAGTTTTCTTACAGACACTTCGCAACTAAGAACTCCTCTGCAGGACACCTCGCAACCAAACCGTACTATAAAAGACCTCTCACAACCAAGCAATTCTCTGCAAGACTTCTCGCAACCAAGCAGTCCTACAAAAGACACATCGCAACCAAACAGTACTTTAAAAGAAACTTCACAACCAAGCAGTCCTCTACCAGACATCTCGAAACCAAGCACTCCTCGACGAGGTGGTTCAAACCCTAGCACTCCTATACCAGGCAGTTCCAAACCAAGCACTTCTCGATCAAGTGGTACACATTCCATCCCTCCTAGACCAGGCAGTTCCCAGTCAGGCACTCCTCGACGAGGTAGTCCATCTCTCCCTGGTAGCAGACCACGACCAATTCGGCAAAACTCCAGCAGTCTTCGACAAGGTAGTCCACAACTCAGTAGTCCCCACAACTTGACCAAGAAGGAAAATGCAACCGCACCTAGTGAACAACTATAATTTCATCAGGATTCTATCAGATGAGACAGTGGTCGTCATGTAAACACATGTTTTCAGGTAAGCATTCTGTATCACAAGAGACATTTATGTATTATTTAGCATCCCATAAGTATAACCCAATAAACAACATTTATTTCAGAGCTACATCAATCACGTGCATTACATATTATTACAGTAGTTTTACGTTATTTTAATATATAAACTACATCGACTAGTCTCCCCCTTTTTCCTCGAAATAGTAGCACAGAGTTCTATAATGTGTAGTTTGAGTGGTTATTGGCAAATTGTTTTGTGCAGAGGCATCGCTCGTTAGAATGTGCCAATCTGAATAAGACATATGTCATTTGTGGGCAAGCAAATGAATTAAAAACATTCTAACACTGAGCTGGAAGTAGAGCTTCAGGTGTGCTCGTAAGTGACTGAAACAAGTTGGTGCGAAAATCTTTTCTCTAAAATCTGGGGTTCCTACCAATTACAATGAAGATTTACTGTCCACAGCAACACATGTAGGCCAGCATGTCAGTGGCAAACAGCCATGCACGTATATATACTGCTGACGTATCTGCAAACAACACACTAGACACCACTACATTCAAATTCAAATTATTATTGTAAAAAGACCCTTCTTCAACTGTATTGTAAAAATTATGGGTAAGCTTCAATTGTATCGACTGATAACTTTTTGTGTACTTAGGCACACAGATGTACGCTACAAAAAATTTAATACAAATGATTACATGTAAAAGTGTTCCAAGCTTAGAAACGGCACAACAAAATTTTAAAACATATAATTTTCTTTCTGATTTATGTGTCAACAGTTTAGCGTAAAACGAAACACGTGAAACACGCTACAACACTGCCCGTGCGCTCTTCTTGTATAAATTATTTTTAAATCCTGAGCAGATATAAGTAAAACTGTCAAATAGATGCGTTGAAAATGGATTTTACACTGTTTCCTACATTTTCAAAACAGAACATTGTACAATAATTCTTTATGAATTATCGACATAATTTTTTAAGATAATAATTATCTAAAATTATGTATATTTTATCAAATTTAGGCTACATAGAAAAACTATTTCCTGTGCATACATGTCGCGTTTTACGATACATGCACCTTTTAGGTATTTAAATAAATAATGTTCACATGAGCGTGTGGTCTAAAGTAAGTGTTCAAACCTGTCTACAAACAACTGTTAAGTATTGGCAAGTAAAGTAAAGCTTACTTCCTTCGGGCGAAAGCATTCCTCGCATAATATTGTTTGTGATGACAACGAGACTGTCTTAATTTCTGTCGGTAAAATAGATTATTCATATTATATACAGGCTGTTTCTTGAACAGGAGGACAAACTCCGCATGCGTGTTCCTCACGAAAATCTATGACGAAAACATGTATTGCACTTTTCACCTGAACGCAGTATTCTAGAGTAATGGGCCTCTGAACATCGAATTTTAAAACAGTGTTTTCCCAAAATACCGGAAACTAATTAACATAAAAGATTAATATTTTCAGCATTGCTTAATGCTACTGAGATCTGCAAACCAATAGCAAACGCTGGTTGATACCTTCCACCCTTATGAAAATAGCAGGGGTGGCAACCATCTAATTGCATTCAACTTTTTTACCGTCAAGATTTTCGTACATCTGAAGATGGTTCATTGAGTAGTGTTACCTGTTTAACCATCGAGGTCATCTTGTTGCAACAGTCTAGGACTTATAATTTTCTTTGAAATCACAAATGAAGCTACAGCGATAAAGTTCCAGAAACAAATGATTCATTATGGTATCGTCAGTTAGAAACATGTATAGGTAACGTTGAATGTGCACCATCGATAATTCAAGGAACACAACAAAATACTCATGAACGCACTATTTACTATGCTGTATGCTGTGTGTCATAGGTGCAAAACATAGGACTTAAGAACATTCGTAAAAATTGGCCAAAATTCAAGGGTGGGTTTGGATGGAAATCCATTACATGAAAATGGAAAGGTAGAAACCCCACTAAAACCTTTAAACGCAAATATCCAAATGTGTTTTATTCCATAAAATGTAATTTACTCTTACAAGTTTACCAGAAAGCCATCTTGTGTTATTCTGTACATGACACCGTATTCAAGAAAGGAAAATGAATGGGTTTTTTTGTTCAAAAAAAGTTCTGGTTCTGTAGATACCAACAAGTATAATATGGTATTAAAGAGTATTAATCGTATAGTGAAAACTTAAGCACTATTTTTGTTTGCCATGTGTGACACATTTTCCGACCCACAAAGAAAAATCTAACAAAATTATGTACTTATTTCTTTTTAAATTTACGAATGAGGTGTTGCCGTAATTTTACATAGCACGTAATTTTCATATGGCTTGTGTAATGATCACAGGTGTACAGACTGCGTGAGTTTTGAAACACTATTAAATAACACCTTATTTAGGACAATTAAGTGTTGTAAAACTTATGTTGCTAAATGTACCGGTAGTCCATCAGCATTGACGTACGTGGCAATCGATTAGAAGCACATAAAAATTACCGTACAAGACTTATTTTTACTTGCCCTGACCTCACAGGGGTAGCTGGAAAAAGTTAGCACCTAATGCAAGACATTACATAAATAAGTTTTACATTGAACCATGAAGATGTGACACATTACCAGAGTTCGGTCATGGCGTCAATAGAATTGTGCAGTGCATTCGCAGTAAACATATAGAAACGCCTGGCAAAGCCAACACAATGCACACCGAGCTGTCTATGAACGCATTCTAGCACTCTCGACACGGACTACAAATGGCACAAAAGTGCACATTTTGCCAGGTCTCCCGTATTCGTATGCTTTTGTGGACATAGGCAAAATTGTTTTGTAACCAACATACCCTTGAAAACGCTGTAGTTTCTTGCAATTTTATGATGATTGGATGATGAACGCCTGACACAGTACAGCTGCCTTCAGACCAAAAACATGCAACAAATATTATAATAGTAGGATTATTATTGGCTGAATCAAATAGGGCAACAGCTATGTACAATCAAAAACCAGTTATCTTCTGCTAAGCTGAACGTGCGTTGAAACCTAGCAAACAGCCAAGTATTCCCGCGATTAACCACTATCTCTAAACATGGCTCAAATCAGCCAGACGTCCAGTGTAACACGCGGCCTGTTCAAAAATAGTGGCCAATCGAGTCAGTGTTGTCAGTTGTGCAAATTATGATGGAATAACCGTCTTTGTAAAAACGTCTGCGCAGACTTAAACAATGCCTGTTTATTCGCATCGTGAAATAGCAACAATTTCGTATCAATGTGTGGAGTGAAATTGTGGTTAATTTTCTGGTGGGGACATATGTATTGCCACCTCGCGTAACAGGTGAAGTGTACAAGGACTTTATCGTCAATGCTTCGTCAGAACTGTTATAGAGGATGTGCCTTTGGGTGTACGCAGAAGGATGTTGTTCATGTACGACGACGGAGCCCCAGCACATTTTAGTCGTCCTATACGCGCTGTGTTGGATGCAACATTTGATCGCAGGTGGATTGGTCGATTGGGCCCTGTTGCATGGCCCCCGCGTTCACCGGACCTGAACCCGTTAGACTTTTATTTGTAGGGACAAGTCTTGTCTATGCAGTTCCGATAGAATATGCAGAGAAGTCATCAGATTTTTGAAGCATGTGAAACGGGTCGTAGTCAACCAGGCATTTTTTGACGTGTTCGCATATGTACAGATGCACGGGGTAGTCATTTTGAGCATTTCATGTAATGTTTGACTACATCACTTAGCAGCATTGTATCAAACATTAATGACTATGCCATGAGTCACAGAATGGCTAAGGAATAAACATGTAATCTCATTGATGTAACGTATTGTATTCGGTGCTAACTTTTTCGATATACCTGCATGAGGTCAGTACAAATAACATTAAGTATTGTACGGTATTTTTATGTGCTTCTAATAGACTGCCACATACGTCAATGCAGATGGACTACCGGTACATTTAGCAACATAAAATTTGCAACCCTTAATTGTACAAAATAATGTAGTATTTAGTGTTTCACATCACACACTCTGTACGCCTGTGTCCATTAGACAAGCCATATGAAAATTACGTGTTATGCAAAATTACGGCGACACCCCATTTGTAAATTTAAAAACAAATAAGTGCATAATTTTGCTAGGCTTTTCTTTGCGGGTTGGAAACTGTGCCACACATGGCAAACAAAAAAAAAGTTTTCACCCTACAATTAATACTCTTTACTATTAAACGATACGTGTTCGTATCTACAGAATCAGAACTTTCTTGAACAAAAACCCAATAATTTTACTTTCTCGAATACGGTGTCATGTACAGAATAACACAAGATGGATTTCTGGTAAACTTGTAAGAGTAGATTACAGTTTGTGGAATAAAACACTCTTTGATATTTGCGTTTTAAAGGTTTTAATGGGGGTTCTACCTTTCCATTTTCATGTGCTGGATTTCCATTCAAACCCACCCTTGAATTTTGGCCAATTTTTACGAATGCTCGTAAGTCCTGTGTTTGGCACCTAATATGCACAGCATACAGCATAGTAAATAGTGCGTTCATGAGTATTTTGTTGTGTTCCTTGAATTATCGATGGTGCACATTCAACGTTACCTATACATGTTTCTAACTGACGATACCATAATTAATCATTTGTTTCTGGAACTCTATTGCTGTAGCTTCATTTGTAATTTGAAAGAAAACTATGAGTCCTAGACTGTTGCAACAAGATGACATATTTTGTTAGACAGGTAACATTACTCAATGAACCATCTTCAGATGTACGAAAATCCTAACGGTAAAAAAGTTGTATGCAATTAGATGGTGCGCCCCCCCCCCCCCCTTTTTCCCTGCTATTTTCATAAGGGTGGAAGGTATCGACCAGCGTTTTTTGTTAGTTTGTAGATCTCAGTAGCATTAAGTAATTCTGAAAATATTTTATTTGTATGTCAGTTTCCGATATTTTTGGAAAATGCTGTTCTAATATTTTATGTTCAGAGGCTCATTATTCCCTAATATTGCGTTTAGGTGTAAAGTGCAAAACATGTTTTCGTCATAGTTTTTCGTGAGGAACAGGCATGCAGAGTTTGTCCCCCTATTTAAAAAACATCTTGTACATCGATACGATTTTATGTTAATAAAGTAACATTTTGGAGGACTTTAAAAACAGGCAGTGGCGCAATCATTTTAATTTTGGTCGCTGACTTTCATGTCCTAAAACTCTCTTTAAGTTATAACTATCTTTTTTATATAAAACACATTTAATAACTTTACAAATTATAAAAAAATTTATATATATAGCATTTAAATTAACACTGTCATATGCTATTATAAGGATGTAATTTTGCAGTTGTCAAGACTGATCCATTCACGTCAACAGGAGAAGAAGTTTTCGAAAAAAAAAGTACCAGTATTTTACTAGCCCGTTTACGGCAGACACAGTTACAAACTTTAATCTATTTGTGATTTTATTCGTGGAAAAATAAAATGTGTGTCTTATTTATGGAATGACTTTTGATTTGTTTAATGATTTCTGACATACAAACCAGCGATGCTACGTCGCGTGTGTTGTCAAATTGACTGTGTAACGAGAATTTTGTCGGCGTATAAGGGGAGAGTTAGATAATTTTATTGTGTTTTCAGTTTTTTAGCCATAACATTTATTCCTTTCTTCTACAAAGCATAGGATTTATTCTTGGTGAACTGCTTTACGTAAATAAAAATAGGATCTTTTTTTAATTTGTCATGCAGAATCATTGTAAGAGAATTTTTGAAAGTTAACCTATAGTTCTCTTGCAATGATTCTGCATGACAAATAAGAATGATTACATTATTATTTACGCCAAGCAGATTACCAAGAATATAATTATCCTATGTTTTGTCAAAGAGAAAGTTTTAATAATACAATTTGAATAAATGTTATGGCTCAAATACTGAAAATAAAATAAGATTATCTAGCATAAATTTATCGCGAACCACCTATAAATTATATTCGTACACAGACGAAATTAAAAAAAAAAATGCTGCTCGGCTAATATATGACGGATTTAAAATTTGACTTTTGCCTTACTTTTTGGTCGTCAATTTTGAAAAATTATAAAACTACAACTAAAGAATATACCTTTTTGTCATCTCTTTGAGAAAATTCTTTCTAGAGTGACACATTTACTGTTAGCAGACCTGGGAATTTCGCGGGTTCAACTGCCAACCGGCTGGACTCCAAAGTTATGTGTACACTTCAACTACTTGTACATTGACTGCTGCTTCAGTGAGTGGCCAGTTGCACACGTGACAGCGCGAGAGCCCGTAAATGTTTTCATGGAGGGCCTCAAGTAAGAGTTTAATTAACTGTGACACATTCGAGAAAACTCTGAGTGTATACAAAATTTTGAATATTGAATTGTTTGCAAATGAATTTGCGAAATGTTCGGGTCTCTAAATATTAACAATTTCAAATGACAAAATGCTGTACTCTGTATTACAGCACAATGCATAAAGAAATATGTCACTCCGAGAAAAAATTTCTCACACGGTTATAAAAACTGCTTTCTATTATGCATTTTTTGGTAGTTAATTTACACACATAGATTTTAAAAAAAAAACCTTTTTAATATAAACACTCTCAAGACTACGCCTGAGTATTGCTCGGACTATGCTGCGATGAAAATTTCTAAGCTTATGAAGGAAAGACCTTGCAAGAATGCAGTTTAATATTCTCTCTTGTGTATTTTGCAAGAACTGTTTTTCCTTTCAAAAAAAAATTTTAAGCATATAAAAAATTTGTTCTGTGTACCGGTACTGCTGAAATGAACAAGATATCTTCTGAATTATGTTTAATAAGAAGTGCTCTTCGTTTTAAGCACAGTTGTATTTGCACTCACTGTGCTGGCTGCTAACTAACAACGAATATTTCTCAATACAATGGGTGTGCCCAACGTGGTGTGGACCAAAAGGACTACGGCGGGTGGGGGTCCTGAATTTTCCTGAAAATATTTTTGCATCAGATGGTTCCAATGCCTTACGAGCCCTACTACAGCTCTATTTGATGATTATAGACAGTATGTAGCCTACTTGTGGAGAGATATCACATATTTAACTATGCCAGTCAGAACAATGTTACTGCGACACCACATGCCTGTGAATTGCGGGTACATCCCCAAGACGCTGAGATATAATCATCCAACCACTGACAACCAAGCAGAGCTGCATATTGTGCACACAAGCAGTAGAAACAAGTTCGTGCGAAGATATTTGAGCGAACATTTAGGTTCTCTAGCCAGTGGTGATGATGACCTTGAAGTGTATTTGCAAGACGTTCGCATCCACTCTGACTTGATATCCAGAAAAATGTGTACGGTTCCAAATTATTAATTTATGTGCAACATCATCTTGAAGGTGTGACCTCGACGGAAATATAGCCCGGACTATCGTGGAGAGGATGGGGGGAAAAAGAGGAAGGTGGGATTCTAAATGCTCGACCATTCAAGACTCCAAAGGCGGTTACTTGGTACCGCAGGAAAACTCGACACATTTTCTGGAACTTTTATGTCACACATGTTACCCATTAGAGTAAAAATAACTCAAGGGACTACTATCGAAAATATCCTACTTAAATAGTCTGCACGATTTCTTCATTCAGGGCTGCAACATATAAATATAATCCTGAAAAAAAAATGTCTCGTTTTCGTGCAGTCCCAAGTACAAAAGTACAAGTAACCTCAGCTGTTGATATATTATATGCCTGATGTATACTCTATGTTTATACACGGAAACTGCTTAAATAACACTGTTTTGCAGATTGTAAATCAAAAATTTCCTGGGGGACGATCCTCGCACCACCATTTTATTTGGGAGCAGGGGATCAGTTTTAGTTATAACATTCCTAGGTTTGGTCCACCTCCTAACTGAAATCTTGGTTACGACCCAGCCTGATTCCAGCAGGTTATTTAATATAACCACCTCAAGTGTGCATAGTATTCTTCTGAACAGCACGCAAGAGTAATTCGCAAAATTACTATTATATCATAGCTACTAGACAGAAAGTTCAATACGCTTATATCCGGAAAATTGTAGTTACGTAATATAATTGTTTGACAATAAATGTGGCGTGCGACATGTGTTAGTGTAGGACAGTTTACACGGAAGTTGGCTCACGACAGTGTTGTTGCGAGCGGCTACGTTATATGCAAACTGTGCTACACACTTCTTGAGATGTTCGTTGCAATTGAGACGATCACGTCTCTTGTTTTCAAAGTTTCCTGCCTACCCGACCGCAGTTAAATGGACATACTACGCACTTACCTTAGTTGAAGACGTCGACAAACTTTTGTGTTGCTGCTGCAACACAAAACACGCACGAAGAAATACGCTGTGATACCTCAACTGTGGTTAAGCTGCTAAATTTGGCTCAAATTGAGTATTAGCAATTTGACTGAGGCTCACTCCGACAGCACGACTGGTTGCCACCATGGTTCCCGAACGAGTAAGCAGAAAGAAGCCGGTGTTTTTCCGACCTTCGTCAGCTG
>PNEQ01066157.1:25053-36010 GCA_003012365.1 Medauroidea extradentata | reverse complement strand
TTTGATATGATTTTTTTCATTTCTTTATGTTAACTGGTTTTCAAGTTTTGTATGAAGTAAAAATACGCAAATTTTGACTTTGAAGTGTCATTACGGGAAAACTAGATGAGCTAATTTTTTTCCGTTAGAGGTATATGTACTCTCAAGTAATGTGTACAAAACTAACACTATTTCATACAAATATAAAATTATGTTTTTTCCCCACTTGAACACCCTTAAGACGTGGACATGAGTTGGATGTGGAGCAGTACCTGGAATGAAGGGCGTGGGAAACAGGAGATCCCTCAGAAAACCCGCCGACCAGCGTCACCATCCAGGCACGATTCCCGCGTGGAAAAATACAGGTAAACCAGCCGGGAATCGAACACGGATTAAAATAATATTGTTAAATTTTAAAAGAATCAGTGGCGGCTCGAGGGATGTTGACATGTAGGGCACAAGTTTCCGAGAACTATACACTCGTGTGAACACGCCGTCGTATGCCAACGACCACGACATATCTACTGGCTACGTATTGTGTTGTGACCAGTCAGTAATAGGCAGCGTGTCAGTGGCTGTAGCGCGAACTAGCGCACAACACTATACAGTTCTCTGCAGCTTGTGCCCTCCCTGGCAACAACCTACGAGCCGCCACTGAAAAGAATACCTGCTAAAGCAAGTTATTCGCATACAGCTGTCCGGCTATTTCCTTTTCTTTTTAAAGTACACAATAATAACGTAAATAAATTATAAGCATAGAATGCAATAGTGTTGTTAATTAAAAAAAAAAGTTGCGAGCGAACCCGTGACGGAGCCAACTAGTAGAGAATATTTTGCCACACTCTTCAATATGTAAGAAGTTCGGATGCTGCAGTAAGAATAGACGGAGGCAGAGAGAGAGGGGGGGGGGGGAGAGATATGGTTTGGTTTACAGGTTGCATTCGCTTGCGTTATCATTGTTTCGAGTGAGAGAGTGAGTGAGAGATTTTGGTCAGCGCTTAACAGCGAGGTCTTTAGCGCTGGTGAGGGTGATATGAGGTGAGAATGGAGCAGTACCTAAATGAAGGGGCGGGGTAAATGGGAGATCCCCGAGAAAACTCGCCGATAAACCGCATCGTCCGGTACGATTCCCACATGCGAAAAATCCGGGGACCGACCCCGCCGGGGATCGAACCCGGATCGCCTTGGTGGGAGGCGAATGGTATCATTGTATTGACGTGGACTTGTAAAGGCAATTTTGCCACGATAGCTGAGCTCCGTTACGCCGTCTGGGATGAAGAGCAGCCAAGTGTGGCAAGTAGAGGCGTCCTAGTTGCAGCGCACGCTTCTTGGATATACTCCAGACACGCGCACTCCGCTTGGAGTAGCTCCAGACACGTCCTTCACAGCCGACCTTGTCGCACCATCTACATCCTTCCCTGCCTCTCACCTTGCGCCCAACACTGCACACTGGCCATTATTAGAGACGTTGACAGCACATTACTGTCTAGCTGTGACGGATCTAGAGGGGGCATGTACCCCGGGCGGCACATTGAAGGGGCGACAGTTGGCCGTGCCTTGTTTGAAAAATTTAGAACAGAAAAATAATATCCGCCCAGAAGAAGCTAATAATAATGAAAGTGTAATACATTTTTGGCTGAGAAAATGTCATCAACGTTTATTTGTAACGTGAAGCTAGAATGTACTTTAGTAGTATGTACTCATAGGCCTAACGTTTATTTGTATGTCAACATCTATAAATTAAATCGAAATTACGAGTTTAATTTCGTGAGATAATTTAAAAGAACAGATTTTTCAGCCAGCAAAAATTCCATTTCTAAAATATTGAAACTAAATTAATGTTACAAGAGTATTAACTATTTTTCTAGCCAATATTTTACACGTCTTACAGTAAAATTAAAAAAAATAAAATAAGGAAGGGGGCTGCGTACGTCAACTTTGCCCCCCTTACAAAATGATCTGGATAGAGGTACCGCAAGCGGGGATAACTTTACCACGTGGGGCGACTTTGGGACACTTTCATTCTATTTTATGTTCTATAATAGTCGCCTGTGAGTAAATATCAAATGAATTCCATGTGTCTTATTTATTATTCTGAGTTTATCGCAAATAAATTTATTTATTCACGGCTATCATTAATACGAAAAATAAGTTTTTGTAATGATCCAAAGTCAACCCCGCGTATGGTACTACTGTTTCGTACACGTCTTCTTTCCGTCAGTATTCCGTAGATAGTTCTCTCTCTTTAAACATTCGTAAAACTGACCGTATCAAACCTCAGCTGACTCTCATGTGGAAAATGAACTTTCAGAACCAGGAATGTACAAAAAATTAGAAAACGAGTAAAAATATTATTATTTAAAACGTTGGGTGGTGAGTCGAACGGATGTGTAGTCAGATGTAATTTAAAAAAGTACCTCATTTTAAAATCAGGTGGAGAAATTGTGTTTCCAATAAAAGAAATAAAATACTAGGCATATCCACCGCATTGATTTTTAAATTCAAAACTAGAACAGTTGATATTTGTTGGAAGGCGTAATTTACCTCTGTCAGATTTACTACGGTTAAAGCCATGCTATTCAGAACTAGACACGAGATTTTTTTAAACAGAGAAGTATAGTTATTCATGTCATATTCATAACGACAATTATTTGACATTTAAAATTCATTACAAGACCAAACCTGCCACATTTAAGATTCGTTAGTATCCCAACATATTAGTAGAACCATGCAAAATTTGCGTTATTTTCTGACAGCTGACTAGACTCCAAGTGACTATAGGCTCGCTGAACGTCTCCCACTGGCCGATGTTGTCGTGACTTGCCGCGGAGAATGCTGACACGGTAGAGAGGCCGATCCCTGTAAAGACGTAACACACGTAAATGACAACACATCAAAGTTAGTGGCCAATTGAATCGCAGATTATGCTCTGTTATGTATAGGAAAGTGAAGTTTAGTCTGCTACCGAATGATAACGCGAATTTTGCCTACCTCTACATATTAGTTTTTTTCGCTTTCTTGTAAAACTGGACATGTGTGGTTTTTAAAGATTGCTACTCAAATATAAACGTCTAATCACCTAAGAATTGCTGAATTGACAGCGATTACCATTTGGCTGATTTTAGTGTTTTAACTATTGAGGTGACGTGTAACTGATTTTGCTAGTTTTATATAAAATTTCTCTGAGGTAACTTGCATTGTTGTTGCATATCTCATATGACTGTACGGTGACTGAAGCAGGTAACTTCACATTGCTTTCTGCCATCAACCGCTCTGGTCTCACGTGCTAGTTTTGAATAAGTGAGTGAGTGAAGACGTTTTGGTCAGCGCTTAACAGCGAGGTCTTTAGCGCTGGCGAGGGGTGACATGATGTTAGTATGCAGCAGCGCTGGAATGAACGGACGGGGGAAACGGGAGATCTCCGAGAAAACCCGCCGACCAGCGGCATCGTCCGGCACGATTCCCACATGCGTAAATCCGGGGACCGACCCCGCCGGGAATCGAACCCGGATCGCCTTGGTGGGAGGCGTCACTTGTAGAGCTGCGTTTTGTTTGCTATTCTTGTTTCTTAAAGGGGCAGTTCTCCGATAATTTTAGCTAGTTGTAATAATTTTTTAAAATTTGTACGTTATATACGTATGTATATCTAATATTATATATTCGTTATGCCCAACTACAGTGCGCATGAGAACTAATTTATCATGTTTTATTTTGTCTTCCCAGATTCTCTTCACCCTTTCTCTGTGCTTCTTTATGCGCTCATGCTTCCATCCTGCATTACGTCCTTTAGGTTGATCAGTAAATTTGTGTTTACTTACGAGGTCAGGTTTCTGAATTTTGTTCTGTCTTACAAAGTTTTTTTCTTCACTGAAGATCTTTGTCTATTTCTGTAACCAGTTATTGTGGTGTTTCACTGCAAGATTTAGTACTTTCTTTTGTTAAAGTAATGTTATCCGTCATGGTTTGCAGGGCCAAGGGAGTAGTAGTTATCGTTATTATTATTATTATTATTATTATTATTATTATTATTATTATTATTCGAAACAAGAGTCTTGAAAAGTGCTCAGTTGACAGTGAACGGCATATAGTGTCCGTAGAAAGCAGACAGAGGTAGATATAAGAGGGGCGAGCTGTAACGAACTCTGGTGAGCAAGGACCGTTATAGTGGCGGGGAAAGTGGGCAGATTGATTTCACCGGGTGAGCGGCTGTAAGACTTTATGTATAGCCTGCAATATTGCAGCGAGCAAGGGAGGAATGTCTGCTGGCGACAGCAGATGAAAGTGGCGCAGCTGATGAAAACAAACACTAAAGCCACCTTCCAGGAGAGAATTGGATTCCCGGAGCCCGTCGAAATGCGTGAAGAGCTTCGGTAGAAATAATTATGATCGTTAAACGTGCGTATGTTATATCTACTTAGGAATAATATTTTAAAAATTCACACATGTCTATACCTATTTCAGATCCCCCATTTATCTGGAATCTTATTTTCTTGCGACCTCAGATACCAAAAATTGGTGTCTTCGTAGTCCTTTTTAGACTATTTTCCTCTAGGAAAGGCGTTTATGAGATCGCGCTTCTGTATCTCTATATGTTTATTTATTTTTTCCTCATTAATAACGTTTGTACAATACTCGGCACTCAACAAAATTAAGACAATGTTGTGTAATAATTAGTGAAAGTAGGTTATGGTAGTTGATCAATAGGATTGGCGAACGTTTATATTGCTTCCAGGGTTTTCTGATGACAAGAAAAAGTACATATTTTATTGCTGTTAAATATTTTGACGAATGCCATGTCCGCATCACTTTGTTTTATTTATTATTACATAGCATATCCGTTTCGTGCATATTTCTTCGATATTTTGAACAGTCTCACTTTGTTGTAGTTCTGGTTATGTATAGCGTACTGTTTATAATCCTGTTTCGCGCTAAATGGAGAATTTGGTCTGCTAACCTTCGCTTACCCAGCTCTCGACCAGTGGTAAGTGAGGAGTTGATCAAGAAGCTCTCGGGTCAACACTGGAACACTTTAAGATGACATTTTGACTGCCCTATTATACCCTACCCTCGTGAGCTTCAGAAGACCCCTGTAGTAACATAACTATACAGCAGAGTTTAATTTCGACATTAGAAAATTTCACTACATTAATTTGCAATGGCAAAATTTAGAAAATAAAATATAAAAATCATATAACATGGTAAAATCGACATGATTGTCAAAAATTATTGAGTTTTGTTTTTAAAAAGTAGCAGCTTAGTTACGCAGTTTCCGTTCGTTCAACTGTGGTGCTGTGCCCTGGAGCGCGAGTTGGATTTAATCGAAACAGTTCTACATATTTGGTTCCACTTCCGCCGGAACACGAACCAGAACGTGCTCAACGCCTACCCCTGTCTAAACATTCTAACCGCTTTTACTTTCCTCTGAGCGTCACCTCTCATCCTTCGTTTCCTTCCCACCCCTGCCCCTCAACGGATCACGTGTCAAAATTCCTTTCCATCTTGCCCCCCTCCATCTAAATGTACAAACGTCACCGAGTTAGGCGAGGCAGGTCTGAATGGACATGTATCTGCCATTCATGCGGACCTACATCCACAACTCAAACCGGTGTTTCGGGTCCATGGATCCGTACCCACCCTGACGTACTCACCTTAGCACGGTCGAAGAGGTCATGGTATTAATCAAACGTAATACTGCGCAACTTTCCTCCATGAAAATCGTGACATTTGTAATTATTAAATTTGAAAAGGTTGATAGTTCAGCATTCCTTCCTTTTTCAATGGTTCTATTTTATGATGTCCATTTCGTGATAACAGCAGATTTTCTTACAGTAGTTTGATGGGTATTCGCTGGAAAATGTTCACTAATTATAGCACTTTGCAAGATGGTTCATACTCTTAAATTTAACCAGATTAAATTTTAGCATAAATTTATGTTGAAATAAAATTGCATTTTAAAAATTAGTCCAGAAATCGGAGTACACCTCTTAAAAAACAGCGACAGACTGAATGATTTGCAATTGTATAGCATTGTTTTGTCATCCTTTTTAAATGTTCTTGAAATTTTGCTACTTTGAGAGTAAACACAGACAAGAACAAAATCAATAGCCTTAGTACAAGACTAAGTGGTCGCCATATTGAATTGTTAGGTTATTGTTAGGAATGTTCTCCTGCAAACTGAAGCTCTTATGTATGTCACGACGTAATGCGGGTTTGCTTCAACATTCTGCACTATTGATAAAAAGGTTAACCTCTCATGTATGTATTTTTTCTACTTTTTTTCCAGTGAAGTCGCAAACTGATGTCCTAGAGACGTCGCAAATTAATATCCCCGGCACGTCGCAATGAAAGACTTTCTGGAGAAATAGGGATAATGATGTTCTATCTATTTTGGTGTATGTTGAAAAGTAGTAGAGATATAAATATGAGAAAATAGGAGATAAAATAAGAGATAGTTTGATACCATTAGAACATGACTTGTAATTGCAAATGAAATTACCAAAACTGCTAGTTTTGAAATACTTCGGTTTATTACCATGAAAATCCAAATTTATTAATTTTGTGATGCGTTTCAAATAAGTCATAAATAAAATAGCTATAGAATCTCTCACACTATGGGTACACACATATTCCATCATTTAAATATAAACGTGTTCTTAAGTTCTTGTAGTTTCGTAAAATTTTGATAGCCATTAAATTAATGGTTTGTCCGGTGTTCTAAATAAAAGAAGATTTAGAACTGAAACCTCTTCATAAGTTTTATTGAACATAAAACTTGAGATAGTATAAACTCAGACTTTCTTTTGTAATAACAACCATAGCGTAAATAAAACAATAAATTTCATAACATCCGGCTAGCAAACTCAGTCGCAGAGGCGTGAGACAACTTTCTCCCAAACCTCTGGGTATAGCAGTAATATAACTTCCATATCAATTTGGTCTGATTTTTAACATTACTAAAAACAATTTCAATAGTTTTCTGGTATCTTAATATGGCAGACATTTCAACGTAAATTAGATTTATAGTTCTCAATAGAAAAGACAAAGGCACTTTAAAACAAAAAGGCTTTAACAAAGTCAACCCAAATAGCTCAACTTACAGTTTATTCACAAGATGTCTTGAAGCTCACTAAAATATTACATCTGACACTAATTCAAATATTGCCTCATAGAAAAAATATGGTGTTACTCTTCTTAAAATGACTCAAAATATACTGGCATTTCTCAGGCTTAGAGATATAAACATACTTAAGCAAGGAGGAAGAAATCCTCTCCTAAGACAAAAACCATAATCAACTAACTTAAGATATACATAGAATATTGTGAGAGATTTCCTAACTTATAAAATCAAATTTAAAATCAAATTAAATAATTATTGCAAACAGGTTGGGGTTAAAATTAATGAATATTAAAATACAGTACTTAATTAAGATCAATTAAAGTTCATGTACACAAATATTACGTTGAAGTGTCCATTGAAATAATAAAATTAATAATTAACATAAAATATACTGTAATACTATTGCAATGTGGCGTTAAGTTAGACACAGTTAAAGTGTGGCACACTTCCATTTAAATTTAGTAATTTATAGCCACCGCATATCCTAAACAAATAGTTAAATAAACCAAAGTAAACACTATGTTGAGTTGTGGTAAAACACTCTCCCAACAAACACAGGAAGGTGAGTGGAACAGACGTAACATGTTCAACTACATCAAGCTGATACAAAATTGCTATAGAATAGCGCCACAGTATTATCACAACAGAATTTTAACTTACCAAATTGGTCCACAACACAATATGAACACAACCAGGGCGCAAATTGAAGATTCGCAATAGCATAAAATATACAAACACTGTATTAGAGCCATTTTCCCTTCAGTTTAACCAAATACAGCAGGTTTATATTGTAGTTGGTTCAACAAGCTTCGCCAAGATCAGTTATTGGATAGAGGAATTACATTTTAAAATCATAACTAGATTTGTGATAACGTAAATGTTTTAATTATGAGGCGTATTATTAAAAATTAATTTCAAACGTATAGCACCTGTATTCCAACTGTGTTATTTATTATTAATCATAATGCGGATGTCGCAAGATCAACATAGTGGCGACCTCATGTGGCTCCAACACCAAGACCCTAAAAACACGTCACTGCGACGAGATTATTAAACACCAACGATACTTTATTGTTCTGAAAAACACGTACGCCCGACGTCGGTTCATATGATGTGACAACATTTCGACTTTGCCACGTCACTGGGAGCATATAATAAGATAGTCCTAAACTTCCATGTTAAACAACGAGAATCTCATTTTCGTTGAAGACGCCAGCAGGCTACAATTTCCCTCTCAATCTACCGACGTTAGAACGCACTTTTCAGCTCAATTTTCATTTTTAGTCGTTATATGATCATTATATAATTTACGATATTACATTTAACCTTTGAACTCACTAAATAAAACTATTTGTTAATGGCATGCGTTAGCATTAATGAATAAATTCATTTTATTTCATTGTAGCACTTATTTTTCGTTGCATAAGTTGTCTGTCGGAGAAGGATAACTTCAGCAACCTTCGGCTGAAGATTTGTTATTTCTACTTCAGTTATGGGGACCTGCACGTCACTGGGACGTTTCTGTGACCAGGTGACGAAACTGTAGAAATGTTTTCTTGCAGATATTTAAAATGAAATATGTACAATTTTACACTTTCAAATTATTTATATAATCTTCAGTGATTAAGTCCAACACAACATAAAACTTCACAAAACACAACCTACATTTAATTTAAAAAAAATTATTAAGCTATGCATCTACAGATATTAACACTCTCAAGTAAAGAAAAAATAGTTTTTTGTTGGGCGTAATCCTTTTCGAACAATATGGTCCATTCTCGGTAAAGTGGTGAGCACTTGAGGTACATCTAATTTCGTCACTGTGCACCTAGTAAGTGCGACATTACAACACAAAATTACTTACCAATTCTTAACTAACTTTACAGGAAACAAATAATCGAGCATTCGTGTGTGAAATGTTACACAAAGTTATATTTCAAAAGTGTCAATTTTATCACGAATGGACTATATACGCTCATATGTGCAGCAAATGGGTTTTGTCTATTGTTTTTAAGTTATTACAGCACCGGCTTTGTTAACGAGGTTATTGATAAATAAAATTATATCAGTGATCACAGAATTAGTATGTTTAATACTACTACGAAACTCAATATAGAGGCTGTTATTTTGCTTATGTTAAAAACTTTCGGAGATTATTCCTTATCAAAAATTAGGTATAGGCTCGTTACACAATGGCATTTTTGCCTGCAAGGCAATTTGTAAGGGAGACATTCACCCTTGAAAAATTAAATTTGAAAGTTTATTTTGGCAAATATTTGGAAACAACGTGGTGTTAACTTTCAATTCTGTGCACAATGATAATTGTTATAGAGACCTTCGACCAAATCCAGAAACTGCTCTTTAAAACTCCCTCCATGAAAATAATAGGGGTGGTCACCCTCTTATTGACTAGAACTTTTGTGATGTTGCGTTGTGTGAACATTTCATGTTGCTTTTCTGAGCAGTACATCCTAAGCAACAGAACATGTCTTATTTTACAAGTCACTAGAATATTCAGTTTGCTTAAAAAAAAAAAAAAAAAAAATGCAATCTAGTGTCTCTGTGCCAACAATACCATACCTGGCATATAGGCAAAAACTGCTACACCCGCAGTGTAATTTCACACAGCATGCTTGTAAATGCAACTTTGAAAAACACATCCTGTGCTACAGTTCTTTAGAACCATGTCACATATTTCAACCAAGTAAACCTCAACAAACTTACTTTCAAGCAACTCCATACACTGGCATGCCTATCACACACCATCATTGGTATGTTTCATGTGGTAATTTCTTTGCCACAGAAATTCGTGTGTTAACATGCTACTGCAGCAGCTGATAATTTTTAAGATTTATTTCTTGTAAACGGTGAATTCCAACGATTTTCAAAAAGAGGACCTTTTATGTTTCTTAGTATGTATTGCTGAGAAAATTGAAGTTCCACTCAATTAGAGGGTGTTATTTTCATGAAGAGAAGTGTTCTAAAGAGAGGCTTCTTGATGCGTTGAAGACCTCAAAACCACTTAACATTGTGCACAGAATTGAAATTTCACTCCTCGTAGTTTCCAATATTTTGCAAAATTACCATTTGAAATTAAATTTCCAAGTGTGAATTTCTGTCTTACGAATTGCAGTAGACAAAAATTTCATTGTGAAACTATATATAATTTGTGGTAAAGGATAACGTCCTAAAGCTTGTAATATAAGTTAAGAAACAACCTGTATGTACTGGAGGAGACGAAAAGAAAATACGAATTAATGGAGGGGGGGGGGGGCGTGTCCTCCTCGTCCCCTGTGGTTGGGACGCTCGTGTATGTAATGCAGTATCGCCTCTACACACAAACCCAGCAATTGGCGCGCAGAGCTCTACTATTATTCATTTTCCTAAGGGACTTTAAGCAGTGACCGTGATCTTTTATTTGCGATACTTATGGTTCAAATTGCAGCGCTTATTTCTATTATTGTGTTTTTCAAATCCGGTTGGAACTTTCCTAGATACGGCAGTAAAAAAAAAGTTTTTTTTTTTTAGCCATTTTGAGAGTCTTGAAAATCGTGTTTCCAATAAGCGATCATAATTTTTAAACTTATAGAAACTTTGTTAGAAATGTGTTTTCTTTTCATAGATGTACAAACGTAATGCGTGTTGAGATGTTTCTTCCAAATACGATTACTTGCAACTCGCTGCAATGCTGATGTTTGAAGTGACGAAAGGAACGCGCCTCTGGGGGACGATTCGCGAAGTCAGGCTGTGCGCGGAAATAAATAAATAAATAAATAAATAAATATATATATATATATATATATATATATATATATATATATATATATATATATATATATATATATATATATATATATATAT
>PNEQ01066157.1:0-24953 GCA_003012365.1 Medauroidea extradentata | reverse complement strand
TAAAGATATTGTGAGAAAAAGAGGGCTCCGTCACAAATTAAACACTACGTGAAAGATTCAGAGTACAAAAATTTTTGTTCGTGTATTATTTTAAGTAAACAAAAACAACAAAATCATTATCTAAAAAGATTATTTAAACCAAGTTAACATGTGAGAAATCTCTAAATTGATTGAAGAAGTATTGTTCGTATTAAACGTGGCACACATATTCAAGAAATTTAATCGCGCGGTGGCTGAGAGAAAATGGTTATCTACGGCAGGTAGTATACATGGTACTTCTAGTGAGAGGGATGCACGCGGAACGTAGTGGGAAAGAGGAAGTTAGCTATGTTCACCAGGACGATGTTCCTCGTTCCTGTAAGGTGAAATACATTTTAAAGTTAACACTAATGAAAATGGTTACAAAATTAAAATCTGAAATAAAATTTTGAAATTCACATGTAAGTCTGACATTATTAAAAGTTAATAAAATTTATAACATAATCTATCTGAATTTTGTAAACAATATTTACTGAAAATTTTCAAGAAAATCAGTCAATTAATATTAATCAAATATTAGTCAATGACTTTAGTATAAATCCTTCGAATTTATTCGTTGTTAAAATAATACTGATTTAAGTTAAATAAGGTATGACAAAATATGCAGTAACAGCTTGATTTTGCTGCAAATATAGTAAATTACAGTCCACAGAGATAAGCATTATAGAAATGAAAACTTCATAAATTGTAAACAATCAGATTGAAATAAAAATCTGATTTAGTCAAATATTCTTATTATTTTGATTAAAAATCAACTCATGATTTTCACAAACCCTGGTAGACGGTGGAAAATAAGTAAATCATAATTTACTCAGTTCTCACTCCCCGAAAAGGGGAAAAATTTGGATGAGGGAAGAGAGAATAATCAAGGTAATAGGACAAATAGTTAAACGTTCACTTTGAAACAATGTTTTATTACTGTGTATGTAAATATTTTTCGAGATTGTTGAATGTTTCCTTTATGTAGGTTGCACCCTGTAGTTCAAATTACAAATCGGAGATAATTATTCCTTATAAACATAACGTTTAGAATATACTGAGTAAAGGAAAAAATACAGCTAAAGCATTAAAATTTAATAGTATAAAAAGTACATTTTGTACAGATAAATTATATATATAAAAGACAATGAAAGTATAATGTCTCTTTTTAGAGCGGTGATTGACAGCCTTCATTTGAAACTAAATGTGATGTTTTTCTACTATAAATGATCTTGTTACTGTTTTGTATAAATATCGTATAAGAGGCTGAAAAACCTACAGAATAGGCCCAAGGTTTTTATAGTATTTCATGTCGGCAAGTATACTGACGACTCATAAAAATACATTTACGTTTTTCGCCCCTTAGGTGTCGAATGTCGAGAAATATTAAAATTACTTATTTAATACTTACATAATCATAAATCTGAAGAGAAAAGCATCCCTTTATCTCAAAGGATTTTATAGATAAAGAAAATAAGAATAAAAATATGACTTTCCAACCCCTTAAATTTCGAATTTTGAAAAATCTTCAAAATGCTTAGCAACTTATATTCTTGTACAAGAGTTTCATTTAACTGAAAAACACGACGAAAGACTGTCGCGCTGAAGCTATATCGACAATTAAACTAAAATAAGTCACCTACTTTCACTCATTAGAGGTCAAATTTCGAAAAATCTCTTCTTAGTACTTGTTTACACCCTGAAGTGAGCCCAAACTCAAAATGTTACGTTTCTAGACCCAACGGTTTGCGTTGTGGGTTGTTGTCATACGTACATGCATGAAATCATTCATTTATTTATTCAGTCAGCCAGTCTTCATTATTATGTATCAGTATGCAAGCTTCGAATTATATATATATATATATATATATATATATATATATATATATATATATATATATATATATATATATATATATATATATATATATACACACACTCACACGCGCGTGTATGTGTGTATAAAAGGAAGAAACACTGACTGACTGATATACAAACAACTGCCCAAGCGCCGCTAATCTAGAAGCTTGAAATTTTGTGGGGCGAACACTAAGAAATACTTTTTTTTTAAAATTCAACCCATAAGTGGGTGAAAATAGGTTAAATGTGTTTCCCGTGAATCGTTGATATGGCTCAAACCATGGCCGTCTTTAGTAGAAGGCCGGTGTCTTGAATGTGGCGACACTGCATCGGGGGGCCTGCTTCTCGTCACTTCTTGGCCACCCTCATCTCTGCAAATTGTAAATATATAGTTTTATTGGCGTGTACACGTTTATACTGACTAGGGTAGCCAATGAGCGACCGGCTGCGGGCCTCCCATGCAGCGTTGCCACATTCAAGACTCCGGCCTTCTACTAAAGATAGCTATGCTCGAACCCTGTAGGCCACCGTCGTGATTTTCACTTCATTTGCACGTTTATAAAATTCATGCTTGGCAACTTCAAGATCTTTCGAAATTCGACTATTGTGGGTGAGAAAATATAGGAAATGTATTTTTTTTATTCCTAGTTATCTAGCAAACTCTTATACTGTCGCACACATGTGTAGTATGGACACAATGATATGGTCACTGATAAAATGCATTCCAACATGGCCGTCTTTTGTAGAAGGTCGGAGTCTTGAATGTCGCAACACTGCATCAGGGGCCTGCTGCTTGTCACCTCTTGGCCACCCTAGTCTCTACAACGTGTATAGATGCAGCTTTATTGGCGTGTACACCTTTACACTGACTAGGGCAGCCAATGAGCGACCGGCAGCGGGCCTCCGATGCAACGTTGCCACATTCAATACTCCGGCCTTCTACTGAAGACGGCCATGATCCCAGGCGTTCTCAATTTAGTATACGCCAGGACAGGGGGACGAAACTCATATGGGAGAAATGAATTCTTAAATCACCAACCCCCGAACACAAAACTTTAAGGGCCCTAATGGTTCCTTTTCATTGTATATTAAAGTATTTACTTCCAAAGCCGTTTTGTCTTGATATTAATACAAAATATATAGATAATTTATTTTTAAAGTTCGTTTATAAACTTCACGCTAATCAGTTGAATTTGTCTTCCCAATGTTGCCTTTCTGCGCTCTAACGAACTTTTCGTGGCTGGCTTGCTTGAGACAATTTTGTTTGAAATGTGTTATTTTGAATTTGTTTCTGGAAATTGTTTAACATGTTGTATGGCGAGGCAAGTGCAGATTTTATAGAAACATTTTAGTGTCGAGTTGTAAAGTTGCAAAGCAAATTTGTATTTTGGATGCTGAATTATGTTAAACACAGGCAGTAAGAAAGTATGCATAGTATGTCGCCACAGCGGAATATTTATAATTATGTACAGGAAATTTTGATAATACTTGTTTACTTTCCTCGTTCATATAGTTTATAACGAGAATGTGTGATGGTCAAGGAATTCAATAAATCATGTTTCAAATACAATAAGTAAATAATAACAAAGGGGCACACGAATGTAGTTTTTCCACGGAGCTACGCAGTGTCACCAATATATACCAGCTAAAATGTTTTTCACCTCAGATTTACTGCTGTTAGGTAGGGAGCATTTTGTTAGGCGATGCGCTCTTGTTTGCAAAATTTGAGGATTTGACTTTAGTACAGGAGTTGCGTCTCTCTCCCTTGTGTACTCTGTGCGCCAGGAGAGCTAGCTGGCCACGACAGACGCTACACACCGCCTTCGTCCGACAAGTCGTCCACCAGTCCAGCTCCGTGTAAATAAGCGTTACCATTCATGAACCGGAACGACCTACCAATCAATGGCACTTGCACGACATACGGGCCCTCCATTTTGGTCTAAGAGATTTTTGCACCAGCTTGTTTCAATCTCTTATGTGCACAACCGCAGTTATGCTTCGTGGTCTGTGATTGGCGGTTTATGACTCTCGGCGTACTTGGGGTACTAACCTCAAATTACAGAAGTGCGGTGTCCCAGAAACCTTATTCTGAGTGATATAGTCAAGCGAGAGACGTCTGTACACAAAGACGAGCTGGCAGTGCCCTTGCAGCAGGGCTACATATGAGGGGCTCAGACTTACAGTGGGGTAAGTCAGTTAATATAGTTTCCTCGTAAACAATTTTTATAATCACATGCAAAATGCAGTACGTTCTTCAAATACTCAAATGGAATTCAGAAATTCAGTTCAGAGTGAAATATTTGAAACAGAATATTCTTTTGAAAAACGTGAATAAATAAGACACTACTAAATAACTGTGACTTACACCATGATCTCAGCCCCTCATATACGTACGTAAGGGGGCGTGGTACAGAATTCAACACTAAAAGTATCAATCTATAATAGTAGATTTATTGAAGTCAATTTGCGAAAGTCAAAAAACGCAATCATAGAAAATAGTTTTAGCCAACATTTTCAACAAAATTGTTTCTAGTGTTACGAACTTCTGAGGCCCAATCTTTGACGCCGGAACCTCATGCATTTAACTGCGGCGCAAGAGATCACGCATAACGAATGAGTAATTCTGGATAAATATTTACTCATGGAGTTGGCAAATACTATTATCTAGGATTGTCGTTTTGTATTTTATCCACATTGGCTTCGAAAAAAGTGTAGAATTCAATTGATATTTTCAGCGTTTATTTATTACCACGCACTCGTAAGGCTCTGAAACAAGCTGGCATATACATTTTTTTCGCGAAAATCAAGTGCTCCTAGTCGTTCTGTCAGATTCCCAATTTATTTTGACAAGTGTATTACTAGTTTGATACTGATACTTAATGCATGGCATCTTGCAAAGTAGTGCCAGTGGCATTAAAATGACAGCTGACGTGATAAACACGGTGGTTTTAGAGGATTAAGTATTCAGGTCACAATTAACGCACCTGGCCGCACTGTGTTGTAATGTGACGTAAATTGCACCGATATGGAAAGCGACAGATCCTGGTGCTCCCGGATTCAGGAAGGCACAGTAACACGTGATTTGTCTTGACGTAACGTATGTAGATGGAGAGGAGGGTAACAGCTTTCTCGGCGCAAGATGGTATTCCCACCACTGGTTTGGTCCGGGTCGCGCGGGCTGTGTGATCTTGTCCGATATCGCTTTCACTTATGAAGGCAGACAAATAAAAAAAATTGGAGCAGAAGTGGCTAGTGAGACGGAAAAGGAGAAGGAAGGGGGGCGTAATGAAAACAATACCGTGTCCAGCCGTGGCCTCTTCTGGGATCCGGCCAGAGTTAGTTTGAGTCGAACTTTCGCAGTCGTGTTGTCCACATTTGACCTCTTTCCCATCCACTGAAGATACGAGTGTAGAGAGCGTATTCTCAGGCACTTTTCACAAGACTGTCAAATATAATCAGATTCATGTAATATTCCTTACCCAGATTTTTTTAGAGATTTTAGATCTGCCTTTTAAGCTTCTCTGCAATTGGGTTAGGCAATTAGAAAACACCAAGAACGTTCAAATTTACTTAGATTTAAGAATCTTAGTACATCTGATAACAAAGCAGAACTACAATTTGTTAAGCTGCCTAAGCTATACTGAACCTAGTAGTCACCGTATTCAGTAACAATAAGCGAGCTTTTGCAAGCATATCAGACAAACTCTAATTCGATTAACTGCCACTAACAGAAACTGAATTTATGCGTAAGTGAAAAACTCTTCAAAACATAGACTATGGAGTCCTTTTTAAAGCTTTTTAATACTTTTCAGAACATTCAAACATGTTAAAACACTTTTAAATACTTTGAAACACATTTTAAACGCTTAGAAATAAATTTAAGCAATTTTAAACTACTTAAAACATCAGTTAGAAACATTCTAAAATACTTCTACACTCTTTTTAACATTATTGAACAAGTTTAAACGCTGTTATTCTGCAATGGCTTATGTCCAAAATACGTTTTTAGTTTAAATATTTATGTAGGGGTTACCTGGAAAAACTGTGCTCCAAATACAAGACACATACGTAAGTACGGTGGTTGTATTTATTCATAGTGCACTTAATTATGTTACCGGGTTTTAAAATTAATACTTTAGAAATATTAGCGATGCAGCAAATAATTTTAATACTTGTGTTTCGTTACCAGCTTTCAGTATATGAATGCGTTTGTCACATTCTCTTATTTGTACGTTAACCTGGAAACACTGGAAATGTTTTCACAGTCCGCGTAAAAATTATCATCGCTTAAACTACGGTCTTATTGGTTTTAAAACAAATATGTTTTTTAATTTACCCTTTATTTTTGTTCATTTAAAGTAGAAGGTAGGATTGCGTCATTGCCAGGTGGACGGGTACAGCATTGCGGTTGGCTAGGAGGTTCATGCTAAACACAGGAGTGGTGGCGGCTGCTTCCCAAACCAGCGTGATTTTGATAGTTGTGAGTGAGAGACCAAGGAACGTAGTTCATCCTCATAAAGATTTATGTAGGAATACTAATAAATACATAGACAACCGGCGGACAGCGATACGTGATACCACGAGGGACGGTGCGACACTCGTTCTTGTGGCCACGATGTCTTCTAATATCCTCCAGCGTAACATTATTATACTTGATAAACATTTTCCTACACGAGCTCGAGCACATACGATATAAAGTTTGCATGTATTTTAAAGAACTTTTTTTACATGTATTAGTTCAGTACTATTTACTCGATGTAATTATTTTAGAGGCCCGGAAATTTTACGAATACATTTCAGAAGAGTTTGGATTCTCAAACTCCTGCAAACGTTATTTCTTTCGCCATTGGGGTCAGAGTTAATTAAAGTCTTCCTTGAGGACTTGTGCCAACAGCTGACCTGCGTGAAAACACTCACTGACTGCCGCGATACCTTGTCATGCCGGAATAGCAATGGGACGAGGATGCAAAGCGCGCGACGCAAATAACAAAATATAGTCAGCCAATCAGCGTCGCGGCGGACGCACTGGCGTCCCAGAAGTCTCGACACTGATTGGTTAACTATATTTTGTTATTCGTTTCCAGTATTTAACGTCGCTTCTGCGTTGCCATTGTTGTTCCGGCATCATGTGCACAACTGGCCACTCACTGAAGCAACAGCCAATGAACTCGCAGCTAAACACAAGAGTGTACACAGGATTGTGGAATTCAGCCGGCTGGTAATTGAAACCGCGACATTTCCAGGGCTCTATTAGTAATTAATACTCTAGCTCTTTTAAGTAGTCTTTAAATATATAATTAAAGAGTTTAAGACCAACCATAACCTGTTATTTGTATTTCAAATGGCGAGATATATATGAAGTAAGAGAGTGACTTGTAAGTATGTTCGTTCCGTTGCGTACTCGAATGCTTCAGGCCGTGTTCCAACGGGCACATTTTGTTAACAAAATACGCGTAAAACATTCCCCAGCTTCGACAATGGGACACCAGACAACAGGGCAAGCTGCCAATAGCTGACAGTCGAGACTCGAGGATGGCATCTCCCAAAAACAAAACTCAGAGCCCCAAATACCGTCTCCAAAGTGAGTTGGAACGTTTATAATTCAGGCAGCCCTCGTGATGTCGTATGTAAAAATAAGTAATTAAGGCAAATTCGTAGGCCTACGTGGCCTTTACTGTTAAAATGCAACAGGTGTGCTCATCAAGGAAGACCTCTGATATTATGTAAATCATGAAAGAGGCAGGTGAGTATTTTACCCCGCTGAAACATTTCATTTGGGATACGTGCTATATATCTGCAATAGTGCATGCACTTGGTGATATTGACTAGAACTAGCTACTTAATGTTTATATTAATGTTGTACCGTTTGGCGCTGTGGATACACAGGTAACAGAAAAACGCGAAGCAGCATAAAGTTAATTATTAAAAGTGAATACTACACTCCTCGCCCCTCGGGCAGAATTGTAATAGTTCCTTGCGGAACCTAAACCTGAAGTTGCTGGCTGTTCACGCTCTTCTTATCTTACCACCTCTCCCCGTAGCTACTTTATACTGCGTAGAAGACAAAACAGCGCGATACTTATCACTCTACACGTACAGGCAACTTAGCGCACATCACTTTGCGACTGTGGGGCAAGTACACTGCGCGCCGGCTTAGATGGCGAGTGGCAGCTACTGAGTGAAGGGCACATTCAAAGAATTCAAGCAGCAGGACGATGTAAAAACACCTAGTAGCCTATAAATACCGGAATGAAATCCACATATGTAAATTATCCATTCGCATTTAAAACGGTAGTAATATTATATGCAACACATTACAACTCGTTACCCGCCAACTTACATGGCGCGTGCTGTACGTAAGCATAGTTCATATAAAAAGTTTGTGTCATATCCAACATAACGTAAATGCACATTGTATATAAATACGTCTTTTCTGCTGTCCCAGCTGCTCTTTCTAGGTTTGAATTTCCACAGGTTGCCTCTTCGAACAGGTTTTCAATTTTATTACTTAAGGTCGCTGCCTACCTGAGAGCCGTGGCGGAAGCAAGGAGAGGAATTTTCGTGTTAAATTATATCCTGCGGGACTCAGTCACTTTTAATGATATCGCTTTCGGATCAAAACAGTTTTCTGAATTGAAAACGGAATAAAAATGCAGGTTGAAGTCAATAATATAAAGTTTCCCATTGTTTTTCATTGTGAAAATACAAATTTTGTTCGTAGTTTCCAGAGTATTTAAAACATATTAATATATCCTAGAGCAATGTGGGCCTTACCGAGAGACGAGTTAAAAAAAATCAGTACTAGTGTGTGTATAATAACGAATATAATGTAACATGGATACTCTACCCTTGATTGCGTCAGGGATCCGAGGTAGTCAGCGAGACAAATTATTTTTAGTTATATTAATTCAAATCAAAATTAATAAAAATGTAGGTGTCCTATCGTACTTGCACGAGAAACTATTAGTTAATGACGCATCTAGTTTTACATATTATAAAAGAATTTACAGAAACAACGCATTGTGAAGTCATGTTTCATATCAAACTTCTTTATGTATTACAAGGTTACACGTTGATTAAACATCTATTCTTTCTTACATTGTATTTGTTAAGAGGAGTCCTCGACTGGCGCATGGACGGCGTTGCAGCGTGTCACGCGTATTCTTTTTTACGCGAAACCGCTTAAGTTATTCATATTTTGTTTACCTACGAAAAGAATACACACTTGAAACCATACTTATATTTAAAAAAAAAATGCAGCAGCAGGCTTGTTAGAAACATGATATTCGGGCCTCTGAAAATGGCTAAAAACGTTACTTTTTTTTTTTTTTTTTAAAGACTGTTGTTAACTGCGAAAATATTACCTGAATTCGTAAAGCAAAACGAGAGGCATGCATTGGTCTTTAATTCATACTATTCAAAAATAAAATATTGGGGCCACCGCTTTAAGCCCCATAATAAAAAGACTACAACAAAAACCTTTGCACGCCAGTTTGGCGCGCTGCGAATAGAGGCGATATGCTTCTCGTTAAGCGTGGGACACTGGCTCTTATCGCTACGCTGTTCCCACGCGTCAAAGGTGGAAATCTGACACCGTGAAGGACTCCTCTTAAGTTATTGTAAGTTACTGCCACAGATATTAGCTACGCACAAATGTGCTTAATTGTAAAACTAAAAATAAATAAACAAATAATCATAATATCTGAGTGATACATTCGATAGAAATTTTCAAATGCTATCGCTTAGTCAGGCGCAGGAGTTTATCACGTAAATGTTGTGAACTAAAGTATTTTGGACAAACGCCACTGTAGTAAATGTTACGTCACATAAAACCAGGCTGATTGATGTAGGGGAGAGCGGGGGAATTCTGCGCACCAAAGGTAGACTGTTTATAAATTATTTAATATTAAAAATCATGACATAATACTTTTACCACATGGAGTATGATCATTGAACTACATAAATCACTTATGTGTTTATTGAAAAAAAAATGTATTTTTGTAAAAATATTCAAAAACATAACATTTGGGAAATGTGCAGAATTACCTACCTAATGGGGTAATATTGCGCATATGATTGGGGAATTCTGCGCACATAAAATTGTTTTCTATTTTGAAAATTTATGTGCATGTTCTTTAATTTCACTTACAAGAAATAGCAAAAATCGTCTTATGTTATCTTATATTACATAACATAGGTTCATTGTTTGGTTTTAATGATCTTTAAAGCACAATATTAACATTATAAAATCAGTAATATATGGTTTTAAACAGACAAAATGCTGTACTTAACGAGTTCATACACAATTTAACATAATCTTAGAAACTATAAAATAACACTATTGCAGTCATCATTGTTACTACATAGATCTAAACAAATATAAGTAACTGATTCATGACAAATGTTTTGCCATTGTTAATCTACATTTTTGTCTTCTTATTCCGGGAATTTTTTCACAAACATAAATCACATGTGTATCCTTCAGGCGAATCCCAGCCACTAAATTCAGAGTGGGACCAATTTGAGCAAAAAACACACCTGTACCATAGCTCACCATCTTGTCCAAACTCTCCACAAATCAAACAGACATCTACACCAATCTCATCGTCTGTGTTATTATCACAAAGTTCATCAACATCAATATCTTCTGATTCCTCAGAGTCACTTTCTTGAAATACTATTTTTCTTTTACACGTCTTGGTGACCTTCTTTTGCAGGTGCGGCTTCTTTTGCTTGCCTAGCTGTGCTGTAGGCCTAGTTGAGTTTTCTGCTCCCTTTTTGACTTTCTTTTTTGCTTCTACATCTTCAAGTTTTCTCTTCATAGGCGTTCCTGAAATTATTTCAGAATGCTGCTTCCTGGCAGGCCTCCTGGTCCTAGGCTTGATATTGCTGTATTTTGAGCGAGGTCTGTTTTGTGGCAGCGGAAGTAGTTCTTCAATATCAATTTCTATATTTGCCTCAGGTTTATTCACTTGTGACTGAAGAGGTTCAGTTTCTTGGCATTGGCCTTTGTCTCAAGTCTCTATGGAATCTGTGGTTGAAGATGAGGTAGGCCTGCTTGGCCCGGACAACACAGGCCTGTCTCTCGTCACTGTGGACTCGGTTGTTGAAGCTGAGGTAAGCCTAATTGGCCCAGGCAACACAGGTCTCTCGCGTGCCTCTATGGAATCTGATGTTGAAGATGAGGTAGGCCTGCTTGGCCCGGGCAACGCAGGTGTGTTTTGGCAATTCAAGTGGGTAGCATCAGGATTTGCTTCAGAACTAACAATTGATAAGCCTTCATTCTGATCATCATATGAACTGTCCAAATGAACATGAGGCATTGGCCTCTGTGCAGGTAGGCCTCTACTTTCAGCAAGTTCAAAGTCCAATTCACTGAATTTATCTGGATTTAGAGGGCAAATTCCTGCTGCCCTAAAGCCATATATGCCTTTTTTCATTGTAGCTATCTTAAGGTAAGCCTTATTAAACAACTCTGCAAGGTCATAATGTGTGATTTTTTCATGGATATTGGTTTTCAGGTACATATCACACTCTCGGTTAAATGCTGATTTCAAGGGACCATAAAATGTAAGGCGGAATGGATTGCAAAATTATCCCATTATCTCGGCAATAATTACATATCCTCAGGGATATATGGCTTGCATGGTTGTCTAGGATCACTAGTACTGGGTCCCCTTTGGACGACTTTACACAATTTGTGAAGTGGTTGTGCCATTCGTAAAATAGTTCTTCATTTATCCATCCATTTTTCGAACAACTGTACATTGCTCCAAGTGGACCACCTTTTTGGATCTGAGGAGACATTCGCGCCCTAGGATATATCAACATTAGTGGTACAAAATTTCCCGAAGCACTTACAGCACACACAACAGTGACATTTTTACCACGCTCCCAAGAAATTACACTACCAACCTGTTTTTGTCCTTTGCGCCCTAATATTTTAACAGGCTTTTGCACTGTTGAAATTCCGCTTTCATCTACATTGTAAATTTTGCTTTCAGCAAACTTATGTTTTCCCATTACCTCATCTAAATTATTGAAATATATTTTCACTGCACCCTCATTGAAAGCATTAATTCTGTTAACGCTAGTGCCTTCTGGTTTGCGTAGGCTAATCCCTGGATTCCGTTTGAGAAACAAGGCCAACCAATCTTTACCTGCTTGTTTAGATGATCTATCAAAGTTGTGCTCAATATTGTTTGCCTCAACATAGTCATAAGCCAAGCGACGAAGTTCGCACGGTGTCATTCCACAAAATAGATTGGCTAATTTTAAAACATGCTCAGCTAACTTTTTTCCTGCTCTAATGTAAAAACTGGCTTCCTACCTAATGGAACTGATGCTGAGCAGCCGCTCTTGATTCGTAGTCGAATTGTCGACTCCGCAATGCCGGAAGTCCCGCGCTGTTTTTCGGATGGGCTGCCCCGACTTCACTGCTTTTATAACCGCCTCTAACTGATCGCTTGTAAATGCTGCTCGTTTGGTCTTTCTGCTATATGAACGCGCCATCTAAAACAAATGTGCACACCAATACAATAAAACATATGACATATATAGGGAAAATACAGATTACCATATAAAATGTCTAGGGGGAATACTGCGCATGCGCAATATTACCCTAAACTAGGTGCGCATAATTACCCCCAACCGCCATTGATTGTTTACTTTCAATAGAGCAAATACGTGAGTTGATTAAACAAATCATTATTGGTTGCTCATAATCCCTGTTTAACACACTACTTATAAAACCATTATACAATACAAAATAACGAAATGTTACATACTTACCTCTTATGTTTTATGAAGCGATTTTTATAAGAAAACCGACAACGACGAACATGACTTTCTTTCACTCGGAAACTTGCACGAAAACTGCTTCTGATCCACGCGCTGCAGCTTGTCTTGCCGGCCGCCAGATTGCAGCATGTATCAGTATCGTCCGTCAGCCACCTAGTTCGAGTAATCGACATGCGCAGTATTACCCGCTGCGCAGTATTCCCTCGCTCTCCCCTATGTGTAAAATACTTATTTAGTTTGTAACTTGCTCCCATTGCAAGAATCGTTTAAAAATAACAAAAATGTTGTGGGTTATAAACACCTGACTACGCAATTCAAACAACTATGATGGCGCAACGTAAAACACAGTGAGTGTCAGTGATATTTGCAACGACAGGCCACAAATAACGATGGCAATCTGGGACGAGTGAGCAGGCCAGCCACAAATAACACACCTGACAGCACTGTGTATTAGTATGACGTAAATGGCACCGATGTGAAAGCAACGACCCGCAGCAGATCCTGGTGTTCCCGGAACCAGGAGGACGCGGTAACATGTGTTTGATCTCGACGTAATGCAAGGATGGCAGGGCCGGCGGGAGGCAGAAGGGTAGCTTTCTCAGCGTGTTTTTGGTCCACGTCGGGCGACCTGAGTTGTATACAGCCGACAACACTTTCATTTGCGGAGGAATACAAATGAATAATTGGAACAGAAGTTATGGAAGGGGGTTTACTAAGAAGTTCGATGCCGGCGTGGTGGTTTCTTGGGATCCCACAGAGGTTGGCTGGAACCTCTCCCCCTCGCCCCCGGCCCAAACAGCTGAGACGCCCGCACCACGACCTCCTTCCCATGGAGTGAAGAAACGTTGCTACAGTAATTGTCGCCGAGAATAATAAGCGTAGTTCATTGCAAGCCTGAGGCTTCATTATGATATTTTTAATGTACTTTGAACAAACCAGACTCATAAATCCTCCTTTTAACATTAATCTATAACTGTAGGCTTCTTGAAGCCAATTTGCGAAAACTAAATAATAACAATAGACAGTACATTCTTCCAATACTCAAATGGAACACAGAAATTCAGTTAAGAGTGAAATATTTGTAACAGAATATTCTTATGAAAAATGTGAATAATATAAATAAAAAAAAACATTACTAAATAACTGTGACTTACACCATGATTTCAGCCCCTCATATACGTACGTAAGAGGGCGTGGTGGTACATAATTCAACACTAAAAGCATCAATCTATAATTGTAGGTTTAGTGAAGCCAATTTGCGAGAGTCAAAAAACGCAATCCTAGAAAATAGTTTTAGCCAACGTATTCAACAAAACTGTTTCCAGTGTTACGAACTTCTGAGGCACAATCTCTGACGCCGGAACCTCGTGCATTTAACTGCGGCGCAAGAGAACACGCGTAATGAATTAGTAATTCTGGATAAATATTTACTCATAAAGTTGGCAAATACCATTGTGTAGGATTGTCATTTATTTTATCCATATTGGCTTCGAAAAAAGAGTAGAAATCAATTGATGTTTTCAGCGTTTATTTATCTAACACGCACTCTTAAGGGGGAGGTTCACTAAAACTTTTAATTGTTTTAAAAATAGTTTTATTTGTGCGAGATATGATTTGCTTCGTTGGCATATATTGTGACTATATTTACTGTAATTACATTTTTTAGCTTTCATAGTTTTTGTATTATACCATATTAACGTCAAAATGTGCAAAACATGATTTTATGCATTAAAGGAAAATCAACTTATTTAACGAAATGAGCAAAATCAATCTGAAGAACAGTGCCATGGACCATTATTTATTACATGGCATGTATAAAAACCACATTGATTAGTTTTTGTATTAAATTTTTTTAATTAGGTATTTTTAATTCTAAATTCAATATTCTGTTCTTCAGTGTTATTTTTTCTTCATTTCAGTAAGTAAGTTAGTTTGCATTTATTGCATAAAACCATTTGCAAATTTTTAGTTTAATATAGAATAATACCAAAACTATGAAAGCTAAAACAATTTCGTTACAGTAAAAAATAATTACAATATATGCGTACAAAACAAACCAAGTCTCGTACAAATAAATTTTTTTTTAAAACAATTAAAATTTTTTGTGAACCGCTCCATTAAGGGCTTGTTCCTAAATTTTTTTCAAACTGGTGGCAATAACTCAAACATTTTAAAACCAAAAGCTTTGAAAATATTTGAGGCAATGTACAGTCACACGGATGCACTATACCGTGGATGCGTTGTTAAAAATAATGTGCCATTCGTCAGCAGAAAAAAAAAAATATATATAGCTTTATTTTGGTTTATTTTCACGACAAAAAAAGTGGTTCTTTGGGTCACGAAATTAAAAAAAAAAAAATAAAAACATTCAGTACATTGCTACAGAAAAATTCAGCTACAAATTATAACGTATTAGTTTCAAAACTGTGAAGCGAAATTTTGCTATGAGTGATATATAGTAATAAAAATATATTCTAAATCACTGCAAAACTAAGGAACAAGCCCTTAAACAATCGCGGCTATCCCGACACACGTGTACCCACTTGGGGCTTCGTGGGAGCTAGTTTATACTTAAAACTACTTAAAAGAACGCGTTTCTCTCGCACGTCGACCCTCTTCCTCGGGGTACTGTGGGCGAGTGCCTAAAACACCCGCGACTAGTTCCTTAGGAACATTCGCTTTCCCCCGTGTTACTAATTGACCAATCACAGTCACGACTACACAATTTCCGGCCACGCCCCCTTCTGGCGACAAGTTTGTAACTACCGACCATCTGCTGTTTAATTTAAAAATTTATTTTTCAGACAATATTTGCAAAACACATAACTAACTTAAGTGACATTTCAACTTTCATACATATTACAATAACCCTAACTTACACATTACTCTTATTTTGACTTAATTCATACTATTCATGATTGGCTATCTCTCGTAGTGGGCGTGGCTTCTTACAGTCTCTTCGGAGCACGGTCGTAGAAGTACAGGTCTGGACACTCGCCTATGTACCAATGTATTTTGCTTGACCCCGTTGTTGTTTGGCTGTAGTTCTGCAAATTACTGAGAATGTTGTGTTTTATTGGCGCTTCCGTTAGGGCGGTCGGACTCAAACTCCGACAACTTTTTTCCACTGTTAAGTTTATAAAATAAATAAAGATTGCTGGAGCCATTTCTTAAATTTGTGAGCAAAGGAAGTATTTCATAAATTGATAAAAACACGTCTTGATAAATTGTTTATCTTAGTGGAAAGGAAGTGGGCGGAGCTTGAATCCGACCGCCCTATTTGAAGCGCCAACAAAACACAATATTCTCGGTAAGTTGGTGAACTACAGCCAAACAACAAGGGGGTCAAGTTTCCAGGCGAGTGTCAAGACCTGTTCTTCTACGGCCTTGCTTCGGAGCCCTCGGATGACATGGAGGAAGGGATGGGATGACAATACGAATGTTGCAGTGTCCGGAGTTTATTTATTTATTTTCGAATTCTGTCATCAGTCGCCATATAGAATTATTTTATTTTTCGCTCTTATGAAATTCTGTGAAGAAAAATGTTACATTTGTTACTATATTATCCATTCTATTTACTTTGCGCTACAATAAAAGCATCGCAGTTGAACTTTTAACGTAGGATTTAAGCCGTAATCAGCCGAGCAAATTAAGAATATAAAAAAATTGCTATAGACTGATTACGGCTTAAATATACATTAAAAGTTCAACTGCGATGCTTTTATTGTAGTGTAAGGTAAATGGAATTGATATTGTATTAACGAATTTCACATTTTTCTTCCCAGAATTTCATAAGAGCGAAAAATAAAATAATTCAATATGGCGACTGATGCCGAGCCTTTAACTAACAAGCGTATTCATATATTTTGTGCTGGACCAAAACAGGGATCTATGTATCGAAGTGTGACTAACAATTTTCCAGCGAACTTAATTCGCACCTTGGTGTTCCGACCAACTGTGTCTCAACCTGAAGACGGGAATACGTCGCAATTCCCGATACGTTGCATTTATTCGTTGTTTTTAAGCTGTGTTGTGTTGTCTCTTGTCTTTTGTTTGCTGTTCACTGTTTTTGTCTACATCCATTTTTTTTTTTTTTTTTTTTAATTTTGGGAATCTGATTATATTTGTGTCTTTCTTTTGTGTCTGAATGTTGTGTCGATATTCGACTGAATTCTACCTTTAGAATTCTTTGTTTTCTAATGTAAAAAATCTGGCAGAATTCCTCTGGGATTGCTTTTTTTTTTTTTTGTTTTATATCTGTTTTATGTTTTTTTTTTACTTTATCATTCAACACAAGTTTTATCAGCAAAACATGAGCAATGGCGTATGTCCACAAACCAATAAATTCTTATTTTAAACTGCCATTGCAACAAACACAAATCTCACGTGACTAATAAGTTTGGGAAAGGGCGAGGAAATAAATACTCTCTCTCCCCAGGCTCGCAGCTACCGATATTACTAGTCAGTCGTGGCTCCACTTCTCAGAGCACCCTTTCATGTCCCACAAAAACAGGTAGCATTTTATCTTTACTGTACATTTCAGTTTTTTATTTTTATTTTCTAATTATCAAGTTTATTTTCCCTATATATATATATATATATATATATATATATATATATATATATATATATATATATATATATATATATATATATACATACATACCGTACACATCCTTGGGATTTTATTATTATGCATAAGAAGTTACAGAAAAATTGGCATGGATTTTGTGGCAGTACTTTAGATAGTGTGTGGTATTTGCTAGTGGTTTCACAGAGTGGTCTTAAACTCTAGACCGGTACTGAATGCGTTTCAGTACCATTCATCCGATTGTGATGAAATTTCATTTACTCTTTTTACATGGTGACAGGTGAGGAACATAATTTAAACAATAAATAAATCAAATACAATGTAAATCAATACCGGACAGCTTGTGCTATTCTGGGAGAACAGTGATTATATTCCCACCTTCAGCAAACAGATAACAGCACACTACATATTATTACCTTAAGCCGTGGTGATTTCGGGACATTTTATACTATTTTTAATCTCCACGATTGTCAACTGTTGTAAATATTAATTCAATATGATGTTGCTATTTATTATTCGGGATTTATCGGAAGTAAGTTTCTTTATTAAGTGCTACCATATACGCGAATTTTTTTTTTTTTTTTTTTTTTTGTTGTAAAAGTCACCCCACGTGTCCATAATTATCTCCGTTTACAGTAATTTAAGATTTACGCTGCCAACATTACAATGTGGTGAAAAAATGTTTTCTTTTCCTCAAAGAATATTCAGGTTTTTGTTGCTACAACCGAAAATGTCTAAACCAAAAACAGCACTACGCAAAATACGTAAAAAGAAAAGGAATATTTGTGTTAAATAAAATATAATAACATAAATACATTCAATAGTTCCGTCCCATGCCACTAGGTTATTTTTCGCGCATCTCTCTTTGTTATCTGCGTAGAGCCGCCTTTACAGCATTTGCTAAAATACCTACCTGATGTTGGTGCACGATCACATGCTGAATAGTTACGGCTGTGGCACAGTACAACATCGCACACTTGATGGATGGGAAGGGTACTTGGGGAAACTCGAGCATAATAGCGGGAGTTGTCACCACGGTCGGAAAGTCCCACAAAACATCTCGCACTGAAACTGTTGTCAGGTAAGTGACAACAGGCTAACTGTACTGCGTGCGTTATACTCGACAGAGTATTTATCCAGAGTTCTTTCACGCGTTTGAATATGAATAGACAAGGGGACGCGTAGTTTAAAGCATTGTTTCTATCTCCCCCATGCATAGAGACCTGAGAAAACCCCTGGGTTCACCGACATGTAGGGTAGACTCCACAGATAACTGTGTTCACTAACAGGCATCGACGGCTAATCTGCTGCTAACTAACCCGGTATACATCCATTTTCAACGTCATATTTTGATTTTAATATTTGTACCAGATATTATTTTTCTTATTTAAGACATATTTCATATTTTGTGACTAAATTTTGCTATTATTAAATTCTTCTATCCCTCATAGTTTTGCGTAATTAATCGTAAACGTCAAAATTTACATTTTACAGTTTATGTACGCAACTAAAACCAACTGACATACCATACTGTAAAAGTTGCAATGGAAAACGACGTTGTATGAAACAGCATCTCCTGTATAAAACCAAAAATACTTTTGGTTTTGTGTTTTAAAAAATCTTGATATTGACACATTGGTCTGGAGAGAGAGAGAGAGAGAGAGAGAGAGAGAGAGAGAGAGAGAAAGAGAGAGAGAGGCACACACAATTTGGTGCAATGACAGGAATTGGTAAATGAGTCGGCCATGGCCTTTGTTAAGGAACCATCACAGCATTCGCCTCTGGAGTGAATTCGGGAAACCATAGGGAACCGAAATCAGGGTGGTCGGAGCCGGGGATGGAACACGAATCCTCATAAATGATGTGTGTGTATGTATGTATGTATGTATGCATGTATATACGTACGTACGTATGTACGTATGTATGTACGTACGCATGTATGTATGTACGTATGTATGTATATATGCATGTATGTACGTACGTTTGTATGTACGTATGTATGTACGTATGCATGTATGTATGTACGTACGTATGTCTGTATGTATGTACGTACGTACGTATGCATGTATGTATGTACGTACGTATGTTTGTATGTATGTACGTATGTCTGAATGTATGTATATATGTACGTATGTATGTATGTCTGAATGTATGTATGTACGTACGCATGTATGTACGTATCTACGTATGTATGTATGTATATATGTATGTACACATACACATAATAATATTATTATTATTACAGTCTAATGGTTTTGGGGCAATGTTTTGTTACTTACTAAACCAAAAATATCCGCCGTCTAAGTCTACCTTTGTTGTCTAAACGTCTTGACTTTAGGCGAGAGGGAAAAAATTAGTGTAACATGTGTGAGGTATGGGGGTTTTACGGCCCTTTAACAACGAGGTCTTCAAAGCCGATGTGGATGAAATGAGGTGAAGGGACAACATAACATTCGTGAAGGGACAACATAACATCCATGCCCGCGCCGGGATTCGAAACCATGACCTCTCGCACCGCAGACCGACGGCTAACCGACTACACCACGGAGGCCGGCTTGTGTAACATGGACGCAACCAGGATTTTGGCTTGGTGAGTGCACAGGCCCTAATATATAACAAATTCTGCAAACTACAGGCAGGTGGATCTCGACAAAGCTCTTACATTAGAGTACACTGGTTTAGATACAAGTGAACACACTTTGCTTGCAATAACTTATCGACGAATATATTCTGTACTACTAATAAACAAATAAATTGATATAAAAATAAAATAAAAATAAGAACACCACCCCTTTTGAGGGGAGGGCACGTACCCCAAGTAGCACCTTCCCGTGAGCGTCCATGGTGTGTAAGTACGTTACTGAGATGTGTGCGTGCGTGCGCTCACGTGCCGTGTCAGCCGAACGAGTGTGATGGCAGCGAAAGTAAGACCCAGTCGAATGAATTTACTGCGCCTCAACAGCAACCGTGCACTACCGGCTCGAATATCGCAGATGTAACTCTCAACTGACGTGACAACGGTGACGGTACACTGACACGTGTCACGGAGATCTTTAATCACTAATAAGTAGCCTAATGAACGTGAAGCAACTTGGATATTTGCTGGACGGAGAAGGAAGAAAGGTTTAAACGAATAAAGGGGGAGGGTAGGGTAGGATGTTAAGGTCGTTTACTCAAGATTGAGCATCCACAGCCATTTAGAATTTATTTGTTTTTTTGTAACTTTTTTATTGTTACTAAGTTTTGCCACGGTAGGGTGTTCAGTAAGACTGATCGGTATGTTTAAATATTATATGATTAGAGACCTGGAAAATTCACGTTTACTTTTGGAACCCAAGCTAGAATTCTAGCAATTGTAAGTTCGTGCCACTTTCGCAATTGTCCCATGACTTACTCGACACTTACTGGAAGTCTCTTAGCCAATAGTACAGAAGCAACTAATACAGGCCCATATCACTACGCCATCGAGCAGCCAGTGAGCAGATAATGTCTGCTTGAATACACACATGTTCTTGGAGGTAGCCTACACGTCAGTGAACCCACGGATTTTTCCCGTCTCTAGATATGAAGGTGGCCGTCTGCCCGGGCGCCGAGTGGTGCGCAGAGTTTCTACCGTCACATAAAACCATTTCCGGAATTTCGCCTAGAAGCTAGGAAGAGAAGTGTTGTCATTAACGCTTTCCCACTTCTAGGACTCGAACACTTAAAGCACAGCCATCCAGACGGCCACGATAACGGAATTCATTTATTAATTTAGCTTGTGGAATCACACAAATTATTTATTTATTTTTTGTAATTTTAATATTTTTTATATATGTTTCAGCCTCTGCAATCTGTCAAGACTAAATTATTAAACAATTTTATTAATGTTATATTTCAATTGTCCACCACGTCCCATAAAACTTGATCGGAAATCTGTTTTACCAAATTTATATTACACCATGATGGCGGCGAGAATCCCACGTCCACTATTTCAATACCAGCACACCGTTCTGACAGTATATCTCTGCTGAAGACTACGCTTCACCTGAGCCGATCGCGGGTTGGACTATGAGTGACATGGTTGAAACTCCTGCTTGGGAGAATATCTGGAGGGTTCTGGGGTGAATGACTCAAGCTGATCTTGGGTGCTTCCGTAAGTACACTGGCCACTGACGGTGGAACGGCTGCGACCACTCTTGTGTTGTGGAAGGTCTAAAGCCTAGATTTCTGAGAAGGAGGGCTGGTCTTGTCCGCCATTATAGGACTCACCACGATGCGATTTCGTAAAGGTTCGTTAGGCCACTGCCTCGTCAATGTGATCCCCGGTGGCTAAATAACTCTGGATTGTTGACTGACTGATGTGATGGTAACACTTCCATCACTGCGATATGAAAGAACGTACCTGTCTCGGGCTGAAGCCGCTGAGAAGTGGCCGAAAATTCGGTCCGCCCCGACCAGATGCGTGAATTCTTGCTAGTAGTGGTTTTAAGTAGTGCTTGCATAATGAATACGGGACCTTAATCGCAAAAGGAAACCACTAAAATATTATAACGATAGTAAATTTAACGAATTAGTTCCTGCAATGCCCTGACGGCTGGAAACAGACTTTATCCAATTTAATGTTCATGTTTATATGTCTGTGTGTAATATATGCATGACCTGGGAAATTACTATAAGTAGGCCAATACTGACGTCACCATATTCTTTTTTCGTCAACAGTCATTACAATTATTACAAACGGAAATAATATAGCTTGCGCATCGTTGGTATTTATGCAATGGCGCCTATAAGTAGTGACCTGCCAATTGCGCGTTATTATTTGACTTTTAAGTTTCCACCGGTCTATGCTCGCCTGAACATACTCCGTGAAGTTATAGGCTCCTGGCCTTCGTATCTAGCCGTTGGGCACGGACTTTCCAGATTGGTGCCAGTGCTGCCATATTGTTTACTAGTGAGACTCTAGTTCGCCACACATGAGGTGGTTTTGCGTTTGTATTCACTGATATTCTGTGTCGCTATCATCGAACTACACCAAGCGTTAAGCCAACACAAATACGACACCGATCATATTTATTCTTTAGACAGTTATAAGTCGCGAGGGTAAGCTCTGTAAGCAACAGTTTCAGCTTGAAGTGTTCAAAAATTAACTAGAGTAAAGTTCTCAAATGTTCAATAAGTCGCTCGATATCATAATAAGCTGCAGTAAGCAGACGAAACTAACCAATTGGGGCTCAAAAAAATGCAAACAATAGACATAATCAAATTCATTATGAAATGTTCAAGATATGGAAGAAAGAAGCACGAAACGATATTAAATATATAAATAAAATAACGTATAAAATATGCTGGGGTCGGAGCATTTAGTATAATATCTAACAAATAGGGTGAACCTACTCTACTTCGTGATATTGGTCGCTCGGGATAAAGTGAGCACTAAAGATTTAACGTTTGAAAAATATCACTAGCCGTTACTGCATATAACTCTACATTAACAATAGTTGCATTACTAGGGCCTACTTGAAAGGTTGGCAGCGATTTACCATATGTAGTTCCGTGTATTTTCCTATTTAAATGCAACAGTATTGAAATTAAATTAACTGAATTCGACATATTTGTGTTTTATATGATAAATTAAATTATTTTATCAAATTATATAGGTCCTTACTGACTGCCCAATTTATCTTAAACGCGAAAACCCAGAGAGGTTACACATTTTCAGTCGGTAGCCGTTACGTGCGGAAAAATACGAATTTGTTGAAAATATAAATATAGCAGGGCTTATTTGAGTGCTCACTTTATTCTGAGCAGCCTATACTAAAGCTTCGAACTTCAGTAACAAAAATGTGTGGTAAAACGTTTTAATTGTGATCTTATATTTGAGACACAGTTCACTTATTGCGTAACTACACATGTCTGCTGTATAAAATAACCCAGTGAACTGTGTACAGATCCTTCCTAATTATGTGAAGCCCGCAAAGTGGTTTATCACGATATACGAAATGTATAACCTTTTTTTCTCGTATTCCCACTAATCGTAAAATCTTTAATTGTTCACAGGTATCCGATTGACAAAACCGGTTATATATAATAAAAGATTATGCTGTTTTTGGCGGGGGGGGGAGGGGGGAATTTAAAACTTAAATATGGCGGGCTCCAGAACATGTAAACAAATGAGTGTTGAAATTTGGCGGGACGGAGGATATGTACCTGAGCATACCTTCCTTACGCCAGCTATTTATACATTACAAACGTCTTTTCTTACAACATCTGGGCCCCAATTAAATAAGTGGTTGAGATTCATAGTGGTGTAAGTCACACTTTTTTAGTAGTGTCGTTTCTATTAATACTGTTCACATTTTCCAAAAGAAAAATCTGTTACAAATATTTCACTCTTAACTGAATTTCTGAATTCCATTTGAGTATTGCAAGAATGTACTGCAATTTGCATGTGATTACAATATATTGTTTAAGAGGAAACTATTTTAACTGACACCACTGCAAATCTAATCCCCTCAAATATTGCCACCTGCTATTTGCACCGACGCAGCGCAACGTAAGTACAGAGCAAGTTAAACGGGTCTTCTATTGCAAGTACGTGAGTACATAAATCCATTGCAACGCATCAATCAGACGCAACGCAGCCGCAAATTTTGCGTTGCGCCCGTAAAAAGCGATACTTATTCGGCCACCTGGGTTAATAAACCGGTGTGGTTCTGAAAGGATCAAAGTAAATACAGGCCTGCAGTGGTTGGCGGACAGGGAAAGACAGCGACACGCGCAGTCAACACACATAGTGTACCACGGGGAAACCCGTGTTTACAAGAGCTCGAGGTCCACCTTGACATTCCAAGAACACCTCCCACCCTCGCGCTTTTACGTCACGGCGCCGCCGAGGGCGACTCCTGATATAGTAATCTGAAAGTAGGCGCTCCGCTACTTTCACACCCAGGCCTCGTAGTGGGGTTTATAGCAGGCATCGCAGGGAGGGGGTGGAGGAGGGGAGGCACTCTGGGTAATGTCACTTTCACGAGGGAGAGGCCCCGGCCAGATAACAGGCCCCTCTTCGTGGCGTGTTGACATATCGCGACCTCTACAAGGGACGCCCTTCACCTTGGCAGTTTCTGGGTCGCGCACCTCACGTCTTGTCTGGGATGCCCTCACCTTTGTCGTCGGCCAGTCGTCTGTCTTGATATGAGACGTGTGTGCTTCCCGGTATCGTTTTACAAACACGGACACCATTCTTATTTATGAAATGCTGAAAATCGACTATACTCACATTGAAGATTTACTGCCGTAAACATCATCTGGTTTTAGTTAATATCATCGACAACTATTACCGCAGAACAGGGTGAGATTATGCCTATTGAAGTGAGATGAGACTGTGGCAGCTTTGCGTTTACTGCTAGTATAGTGTATTGACTGTACTAGTACATAAGCCTGTAATTAGGGCCGGCGAACTTTTCGCGGAAAGAATTTTGCCCCAGTGTGTTTCAATGCACACCTTGTAGTATACTAAAGTATATTACATTTCACTGCTTATTTTCACTTTTACGTGTGGAGTAAAATAGTAAAACTTTCATATATATACGTAAAGGTGTTGTGTTGACTCTACTGGAAGTGACGTACTAAAAAAAACTTACGTTTAACAACCATTTAGTATAGAATTCAGATGTGAAATTTATTAATAATTTTTAACCAAAAT